>OZ026837.1:8835784-8921072 GCA_964023205.1 Lutraria lutraria | reverse complement strand
CACAAATATAAATAAAGAGAAAACTGATGACAAATTAAAGACAATAATACATGTACATTTTGTATACATGGTAAAAACAGCTGACATGTAATATCAACACTAATACAAGTCATGTCTATTGATTGAAGTCTATAAAGTGAAAACAAGTGCTTGACTAATAGCAGTCACATTGTTTTACATACACATACATACACTCATGTCAAAATGAATGAAATCCGTGCACAGGAAATGCCACTAGACTACTCATTAGCTAAAGGTACACTATGCTTTAGAGGAACTAAGGGTACACTACTTCTGCAAAAATCTTGTTGAAAATCACTTTCAAAGGAGAATTAAGGAGAAATACCCCATCAAGCAAACTTGAAACTGAACACAGCCTCCAATTTCATTCTGAGGTATTTAGAGGCATGAAAATTAGCACAAAGAAAGCAACTGAACTCAATTTTGCACATATGATAAACAGCTATGTCACAAAATGGGAGTCCAGTGTGGCTTTCATATGGGTAGTCTGACATGTGCGAAGTGCAATTACTTTATCAATAACATGTAAACACTTCTTTCTAAACATTAAAAAGCTGGGATTGAATTAAAGCATACAAAATGATAATCTTTACAATGCAAGTACAAGGTAAAAAATCAGTACAAAGATAAGATTTAAGTATATCAACAACAGGGGCATACCTAGGCAGTCAATGTAACCCGTGTACACCAATTGGTGGAATTTAAAAATGCAACACATAAAATAAGTTGGGGACGGTGCATTTATAACTCCTCCCACACTGTACCCACTGTTCATCTACCGACTCTTGCTGTTTGACTCTATAGGTACGCCCCTCAGCATGGAATATTCATAATGGTTATTGTTAGATAAATGTCTGATAACAACAATAATATACAATGTACACATTACGAATATATATATAATTATAATATATTGACTAACAAAAATGATTTCTTTGTGTTTTGAAAATAATTAATGAAATCTTATGTGAAATTATGAGTTTGACAATACATTACTATTCATACCATGCAGATAATTCTAATGATTTTTCAAGCACACCAAATTCATTCATTCAATTTATTTATTTCATCAGATCTAATGCCATTTTCAACATTATTTCAGTTATATCGTGGCAGGCATTATCCTAACCAGCTTCCCTGGACTTCATTTAGGCCTTAACCAGTACTAACCACATTCTATATGCAAGCTACTACCAAGCTATCCCACATAACAATTTAACATAGGATACAATATCTTCAGTCAAATTTGTCATGGACAGTGTGAGCCCTGCCCAAGGTTCAATGGATTCAAACCAAATGATTGTACTAAAACAGTTAATGACAACCTGTAAAAAAATGAAACTAAGGCCCATATTCACTAACATTTATTTCTAACTCTGACTTTGACTAAATCTTAGACTCAAAAGCAATAGTAAATACGGGCCCAATTAAATTGGCAGCAGAATTATTTCATCGTCGCTAATGGCTTTTTATGGTCCCATACCATCCAAACATAATTTCACTTAAAAAAATGAGTAAGTTTGGGTGTTTCAAATGATTTTCAAACTGTGGGTACCATGTCTACTTGAATAAAATTTTGAGAATATAATTATCTACTGAAAATATTTTTTTTAAAAATCAAATTTGGCACAATAATAGTAACAGCCTTATATTCAACAAAAGTATGAAACGAAATTTTCCAGCAGTTCAAAAACTTTCTCATAATTCTCATTTTCCCATGTACACAGTATTTATTATGCCAATTACCTAACAATTCTAAGGCAGCCTTAATTTTGTATGGCCCTTGCCAACCAAAGTATGCCCAAAAAAATCTTATTCATTAAATTAATCAACAGAAGAAAACTGAATAGTCCCAACAAAATTGAGCAAAAAATCGTAGCACAACATTAATTTAACATAAATAACAATGGAAAGAAATACACAGCTTATGGTATATTGATTGCCCAGTTGGGCACATCAATTAACATACATCTATATAATGGAAAACATAATTTTGTACAATGTGCTAATAATACCATTACAGAAAAATAACGTAAAGTATTGTACTTAAAACAAATTCCCTGAAAACTTCCTTTTTTTGCTGTGTGATCTTAACCATGGCAGGTTTTGAAAATAGAATTCACTGGAATTGTTTACTAATTTTTCACAGTGGTGTCACTAGTTTCACAACAGGAGAGCAGATAAAAATATGTTAGTGTTATTCATGAAACAGTAGTGCCACAATTTATTATTCTGGCAAGTTTTTTCAGCAACATCAAAGTGCCACAAAAACATAATATTGACTATCAACTAATTCAAGACATCTGTAAATATTACCATTCATAGCACACTATATGAGTTCCTCGATAGTTCCTCATTAATAGGGTGCGGGGAAATGCCCCTCACCCACTGCAAAAAAACACATTATTGATCCAAACAATGCAGTTAGACAGGCAAAAAGTGTAAAAAACACTCAAGCATTATTCAGGCCTTTTAAGCTTTCAATCCTAAATTTCCTGGTGAAGGTTCCAAGTGAAGAAGACAAGCCAAATAAGTCAATGTATTTGATTACTTGACAACATATTCCAACCTGAGCTCATGAGAATTTGATAAGACCAACTAATAATAATAGAAACTAAATGTAAGAGACTTGGTTTTAACTTTTACTTCAGTTGCAAACTTTAAATTTTCATAATGAGAGGGCGAGTGTAACCTGTGTAGGAGCTGATGATAAAAATTTTAACATCCTTCACAATGACATCTAAACAATTCCTTTCTTTGAGACAAATTCAAAAAGGCAATTTATGAGAGACCAGAAGTATACTTCTGTGTTGTTGAGACAAATTAGAGACAATGATAAAAAATTTAAACAAGAGTTACACAATAATCTGACATCAGCCCACCAGTAGAGGTGGTATATTCATAATTATACAACCAGCAAACAAATATTGTCAAAAACCTCAAAGTTAAAATATCCAATTCAAATCTTATTCGGTTCAATTGCTGTTATAAAAAACATAGGCTTAAAATCTGGAAGAGAATTAATGGACAGCATAATATTTAAAAAAAAATCCAAAGGCCTAACACGTTTTTTCTTTTGATTACATGTTAATTAAAAATAAGGTAGGTTACAGGTTGGGGCTTTATTTTTGCTATTAAAAGTGTATGGAATGGTAAAAAAGTGAGACAACTGATGTACCATGCCTCAGACCTTATGAAAAGACTAGAATCACAGGGAAAAATAAGAGTAGGGTGAGTAACCAATTGACAAAATAATTAGTTGTAACGGCAAGTCATGTCCATAATAAATAACAATTCTTTAAATCAAATAATCTAAAAAAATTACACACAAAATTAGTGAAATAACGAAATTTAAAGTCTTTTTGGATTAAATAAATGAGGTAACAACAGGTTGAGAGTGAATGGTGATCTATTTTTATCATAATACAACACACACAACAAAATAAATAATCCATACTAAAAAGAAGTACCAATTAAATTATATCATAACATGCAATCATGAAATAACTCATTTAGATAGTTTAAAACAGAAAATGTCAGAAATGTGTCAAATTTTTGCCCCCCCCCCATCCCCCTGGATACCTAATTCAACTGTCCAATTAGGCCAATTATTTCTTCGGTCATAGACTGGATTCAGAATGATTGCTTATCGAAATTGCTCTTTCTTTATTTCTCAAAATTTAGAATACATAGCCCAGGCTGACAATAAGGTCCAAGTTTTTTAATACAACCGAGCTTGCTGAAACTTGATTAGTTCTGGGATTAAATGTCTAAAAATATCCAAAAATGTATGAAATTGTTTTCTTTAATTCTTTTTGTTAACCATATCCTCTTAGAAATAATGTAAAACTATTAAGCTCAAACTGAAGATAATGATTAATTAATAATAACCATTATTTATTAATTAATCATTAATTAATCATTAATTAATTTATTATAGATGGGACTAATGTTCTAACAGGAAGGAATGTCTTATAGTCTTGCAGTATAGAATATAATTTCATTGCAGGTTGTATGGAAAGACACTCTTATATTTATCATAATCTTAAAAACAAAAATGAGAGTAAACACATAAAAAAAGGTACAATGTCACTGAAAAATTATCATAGAGGTTGAAAATTGGTTTTAATGAAAAAAAAAGCTGTGAACAAGAAATTAACTAAGTGCAGTATATCGAAGCAGAGATCATGAATAAAAAACTTAACATAACACTACATCACCTAAAAATGTTCATGAATCATTCACTACAGTATTGCCTTAAATCTTTATTTAGGCGAAGAAAAAAAATTGTTTCTGGTAACTCGACCTACCCTCATTTTTCCCATGACTTTTAACTAGGTCCGAGGAACAAGGCACCCATTTTCTCACTTATTTTACCATTCTGCATGCTTTCCTGAACCAACACAAAAAAATTGGTTCCCGACCTATCCTATTTTTAATGAGCATGCAACCAGAAACAAACAATTTTTTTCATGCCTTAATACAGATTTACATACAGACACACATGCACATACATAAATGACTTGAAATGATAGCACAATAATAAGAATCAGACATAGAATCCTATATGATAAATCTTAGATTTATTAAACACCATTCCTGCTAGTGTACACAGAATTAGAACAACAGATTCCAACTTGAATGAACACTCAAGGAAAGATAATAAATACAACCAATTATCGAGGCCAAACAAAAACAGGTAAGAATCTTTTTTAAAATCGTCCCCTTGATCATAGAAGTATTCATAGTAGGTATTAAATATATATATATAAAAGAAATTAAGGTATAACATGCATATAGTACTAATTGGACAGGAACCAAAATATTTGAGATTTAAGTTTGAACTCAAATATCAAGATAGATATCCACATACCCAAATTGGTCTAACTGACACCAAGGACTTATGTATGTATATAAGTCCTAGCTGACACTCAATGATATCATGCTCAGAAAAACTTGAGAGTGAAGTGAGTTTAATCATGATCATGATAAGGACTAATTAAAATCATACCACCAAATAAAAACTATCTAAACATAATTGCATATACCGTACAAATTTCTTAATTTTAAGTGCAACACAGGGCAATTACCAATCACCCATATCTCAAGGTATAACACTTCTTTAAAGTGGGTGGGGTAATATTTTTAACAAGGTATTCAGTTTTCAAATGTATTTAAATAAACACAATTTCATCCACAATACAGAAAGAAGAAATTCACAAGGATTTTATATATTCTTCTGTCTGACATACAGTTGTTACAGAAACCAAGTCCTCTTCAAGCTATCACAGGTATTGTACGATTTAAGATGGCGACTCATACACTGTCTTATGATGAATATAAATTTATCAATTGTTTTCAGATGCTGCCCTAAGTCAGTGAGGTCTAATCATTCATCAACTTTCATACCTCGTAGTTCTCCGGTCTTTCTTTGCTGTAAAACAAAAAATAATCATAAATTTAAACAAGAAGTATTTGTGAAACACATAATTATGCCCCTAAAGGTCAACTGGATGGTTTGACATTGACCTTTTACCTACTGACCTCAAGAACAATAGGGGTCATCTACATGTGATGACCAACCTCCCATCCAATTCTGAGGAGCTTATCAATGTTATTATTTTACACCTTCATGTAAAATCGCTCAGAAACTCAAATTTGAACGAATGGACGGACAGACAGGGGTGACACATTATGCACTTCCTCCATTTCGAATGGCGGGGGGGGGGGGGGCATAATAAAACTGTATTATAATACTTACACTGTCTAATTCTTCTTTGGTTTTATTCTCAATTTCTCTAATTTCTTCCATAGTCATACCGTGCCACTTATCAGTCAAACAGAAAACTTGTCTATGGAACGTAGTAAACAATCTATGTTCTTGCTAAAATAATGATAACAAAGAAAACAGCATTAACAATAGGATCTATTTCCAGGGGGCTACTTAACTATTATGGAGGTCATTAGTCAATAGTCAGGTGTCAAAAATACACCAAGCTGACTTCAAACTGACAAGTCAATAAAATTGCCTACCATTGAATGTGATAAGTAAATTTGATATTCTAGTACAAAGTCATAAGAGTCAGAAGCTTTATTTTGCTGCTTTTTTCATTCAAATTTCAGTAGTACTCATGTATATTCATTCATGTATAATCTGTCAGACTAAAAAAAGTAATCAAGTATATATGTGTATACATCAGGTAAATAAGTCGCCTAACAGCCGGTCCGGCGAGATAAGATTTTTTATTGGACCAACACACAATCTAGCGGACAAGTCTGCCAGTCCAGCGCAAAGTCTGAAGGCCCTTCTGTAGGTCACCACTAAAATAAAAACAATTAAATTACAATTTATTATATTAAGTAAACTAACCTTATTGATAAGATTTTCAACTCGGCCTTGTAGACCGAACCATTTGAATTTTATTGTCACAAGTTTGTATGCACACATAACGGGTTCAACCTTTTCCTAAAAATAAAAACATTTATGAGAAACACATACAAACTAGAACTGCAGTACACAGTAATTTGACTAATCTATGTATCACACTATGATGTTACAAAATGTAAAGCTTTATGTTTTTCTCTATTTGAAATTACCATTGTATTTAACCATCTCTAGGTTTAATTAATTCTATTCAATGTATGCATGAACATATATTTTTCTTTTTGTTTTGTTTGTTCTTTTGTGTATAGATATCTGTAAATAACTATGGGATGTATTACAAAATGTAAAAATATATGTATATATTGTAATTTACCATTGTAATTGCATATGACCTTCTCTATGTTTCACTTTGTGCATGTATATGTATGCCATTGTATATTTGGGTATGGACTGGTGGCCTTATTATACAATAAACTGAATACTGAATACCAGCACAATCTTAACCTCACACAAGGAGCAGTATATATTACTTTTTTCCTTACTTCACATAAAAATTCCCCTCCATATACCCTAAAATTCCCCATTTTTCTCCAAATGATGCGAAATTCCCTTCCCTGAGGGCCCCTTCCCCTACAGTGCAGCAAGGGCCCTGGTAACTTCTCAACTAATGAGAGAACACTTTTATTGATCCTTAGTTACAAACATGTCATGACTTAAGCTGAACAAACTACCATGCAGACGATTCCAGCATTCAAACCAAATGGTAACACATGGCAATCTTTTTTTACTGACTGATACAATTTACAAAACACACCAGAAACGATCAATACCATAATCTCACTTGTATTATTGATAAAATTAGTTTAACAAGAAGTGTTTGTGAAACACGAATGCCGCTAAATGCCAACTGGATAGTATGACCTTGACCTTTGACCTACAGACCTCAAAATCAGTATGGGTCATCTACATGTGATGAACTACATCCTATCCAAGTCAAAAGAGCTTAGGCTTAGTTCAGTACACAGACAAGGCAACATTGGCTTTCCTGAACAGCCCGAAAAGTATAGTCAATAGATTAGCAGTATTTTTTTTCATTCTTATTTTTTTTCAGTTCTGAAATTACCGGTAGCAACTTCTCCATGAATTTTATAACATTTTCATAGAATAGTATGACCAGACCCGACCTGAGATTTGAACACAGGTAACTAGGTTACGATTCCAGAGCAAGAACATAGTATATCGATTATGCAGATTAACTTTCGCCAGATCAATTTGATCAAAATATTTTTTATATACTCACCATCCAATCACGTTCAAGTGGTCCACGCCCAGTTTTTTCAGATTTAAAATATTTTGGGTCATATTCTCTTTTGTAATCCTGAAAAACAGAAAGAGGTAAGTGGTTATAGCAGAACTGTTGAGTAAAAACTTTTTTGGGAGCTAATAAAAAGATAGCAGCCATCTATGAATGAAAACAAGAATGCATAATCAGATTACTTATTTCATTCAAGGCCATCATTCAAACAAGAGTGCCATGATGGCCCTATAATCATTCACCAGAAAAAAGACTGTGCCTACTTTTTTTCTGACATAATTTTGACCCCTGGTCCTTTGGTATAGGTCTATTTGAACATTTTTTCATACAACATATCTTTACTCCAGAAGATTTTAAAAATTTTCCTATGTGAGACTTTGTAAAATCAAATTACTCATGGGGCAGAGCCAATTTTGTCCCCAGGCCATAATTTGAACAAACATGGAAGAGGTCCACTAAACAATGCTACAATCCAAATATCTAAGCTCTAGCCATTGTATTTTCTGAACAGTTTTCAATTTTCCCATATAAGCCTTTGTAAAATAAAGTTACCTCCAGGGCGGAGCCAATTTATACCCCCAGGGCCATAATTTTAAGACATCTGATAGTGGTCCACTAGAAAATGCTACACACCAAATATCTAAGCTCTGGGCATTGTGGTTTCTGACAAGACAAATTTTGCTACATAAGCCTTTGCAAAATCTAGTTACCCCCAAGGTGGAGCCAATTTTGGCCCCAGGGCCATAATTTGTACAAACTAGGTCCACTGGACAATTCTACACACCAAAATATGTATGCTTTATGTATTGTGGTTTTGGACAAGAAGAATTTTTTAAAAACTTTGGTAGGGCATCATGCAAGGAACATCCCTGTAATGTTTTATTGATATTGGCCAACCGCTTTAGAAGATGTTGTTTAAAGCACATACGGATGGCTGACATCATGCGATCACAATAGCTCACCTGGTGAGCTATTAAAAAAGATTTATTTGTGGAAATTCAAACCAGAGAATTGTCAGTGGTTAGGTAGGAAGGAAATATTATTTTTACAATTTATCTTTTACATTAAATCAAAACTACCAGTCAAAATGCTATTTATAAAATATTGGGGGGAAAATTCCAAAGGGGCCAAAAAAGTTGGGAAGGGTCACTTTTGATGAGTAGGTAGCCAAACCCCTAACAAAATAATTTTTAAGAACGGCCTTAAAAGCAAAGGCCTGGTTAACAAACGAATATTAAACCACTTCAGCACAACTTAATGTAAATGAATGCTAGACAAGTACAAGATTAACCTTTGACCAAATAAGATTAATAATTGACACATACACAATACAAAAAGGTCAAATAATGAACAAATCTTAGTACAGTTTTCATGTATTTATAACACACTTGCTAATCAATGTGATAAAGGACCATACAAAATTCTTGTCTGTTTCAATGTAAAAAATCACAATTTCAGTGCAAACAATGTGTTTCCACGGATTCAATCAGTAATGGTAGTTATGGTACCTTCTATAAAATGTGGAAAAATCCCGAATTGATAGCAATTCTGTAATATGTGTATACTTACCTTTGAAGCGACAGGATCATTAGCTATATCAATTGTTGTAACATTCCTCTTTTGTAAATTATCACCTGTTAAGTTGTGTATCTAAAAAACGACAAAAAAAAATTAAGTACAAAAAAGAATGGAATAATAAAAAGTAAAACAAGAGCACCCCAATGCTTGTCTGTTTACTGCCTCAGTGAGATCTATTCACATATAAAGTTTCATGTTTAATTGTTGCTACCTCTTACAGTTTCAGAGTTATGAGCTACATTAAAATTTTTGCAAGCAGTAGTTATCACAATAGCTCAACTTTTTCTTCGACACTGACAAGCTAAAAAAAAGCCAAGAAGCTGCATTCCATTGAAACATATACCCTGGTGGCATGCTTGTTAGGAGATTTTAAATCTACATGAGCTAAATGTGTAAATGAAAAAGCTGAAAACTTACATTCTCTTTTTTCCCTCTATCTGCAAAATGCATTGTTTCTATTTTTATATGAAATGCTTCTTTCATGTAGCCTGGATTCTGAAATATAAAAATTTCATACAGATATAAGTATACAGTTTTATTCCTAAGACTCTGTTGCTGCATGGTGTTGACAGCAGAGTCAAAATACATTTTCTCTCTGTTCGCATGAAGCCATAGTAAAACCGTCATAAACAAACAGACTTGAATAGAAAATCATACTTCACTGACAGGAAGTTTTAATGAAATCAATACCTCCAAGAAACCCAAAACATCAATAGGATCTATACACTAATTTTGGTACTTGGTTACCGTAACAGTCAAACCTTTCAATTAAGTCCATCTTATAATACCCCAGTCGCTGCTTTGACACTAAGATGCAATAGTACACTAAACAACCAATTTCAAGGGGACATAACTCTGCAATCAGTATATCGCTGGGCATGACAATTGTGTCTTGCACATCTACACTTGATGGTGATAACATATTTCAGTTTCATTACAATCACTTAAAAAAAGTGGAAGTCGTTCACTCAACAAACTTTTATACGGACGGACCAACCAACCGACCAACAGAGTGACTCAAACGGAATACCGTTTTAAAACTAAATTCCGATTTTAAAGCAGAAATATACCTTCTTATTTTTCAGACTTGATGACTAGATTTCAATGACATCAGGACTGTGTACAGCATTATTACAACATGTTTCCAATCGTAAATCTAACATTACTTGAAACTCACCGTTACAATGGTTCTACAGTATGGGTAAGCATTCCATGCCTTTTCATGTATTTCGAGAGATCCTTTTGGAGCTATGGCTCTTATAAAAGCCGGTACTTTACTGCAAATAAAAGGAATCATTTAATGAATCATATAAATTAAACTTCATAGACACTTATAAGAGCTTTTCTTTATTATATAGAAGTAGTAAGAGCGCCTATTCTATGCTATTTTCACAAATTTCCAATTTACACCTCGAAAATGAACGTATCAGCGTTTCTACTGCCTCAACCAAAACAAGAGGGCCATGATTGCCCCATATCGCTTACAAAATCAAATATAGCAAATTATCAAAGTCAAGGGCCCATAACTCTAGAAGTTATTGTCCGATTTTACCCATAATCAAACTTAGCCGAGACATTGTGGCCATATACATTTTGAGCAAGTTTGATCACGATTTGTTAAGAGCTGTGGATGCTAGAGTGTAAACAAACTAATTGTAGACGGACGATGGACATTCATCGATCCTAAAACCTCACCTCAGGTGAGCTAAAAAGATTTTAAAAATTTCCTATGTAAGTCTTTGTAAAATCGAGTTACCCCTGGGGCATGGCAATTATGACCCCAGAGCCATAATTTGAACAAACTTGGTAGAGGTCCACTAGACAATGCTAAACACCAAATATCTAATCTTTAGGCCCTGTGGTTTCAGACTAGAAGATTTTTAAACCAATTTTTAATGAAATTTATTTAACATCTTTGGTAGATCTCAAGAATTTTTGCTAGGAACATTCCTAATTTTCTTCATTGAAATTAGCAGTAGTCCAGAAAGCATACGTATCTGCGTTAAAATACGCATCAGAAAAGGTCAGATATGCATACAAACAAGGGGGCCAAGATGGTCCTTTATCTCTCACCTGAGAACAAAGTCACATTAATTAATGACCAGATAATACAGTTTCCAACTCGTATAACCCATTTTTATGTAGATTTTGAGATCAAAACCAACAATGAAGGTATAATACTGTTAAACAAGCTAAAACATAGCAAATTTTCTAATCCAAGGGCCCATAACACTTGAAGTTCTGGTCCGATTCCATCCATAACTGAACTTGTCCAATACTATAAGGTCATAAACATTCATTGTAAATATGATTACTTTTTTGATTAGGATCGGTGAATAAATGAAGGCGCTAGAGTGTAAACAAGCTAAAATATAGCAATTTTTCAAAGTCAAGGGCCCATAACTCTTAAAGTTCTAGTCCGATTCCACCCATAATCAAACTTGTCCAAGATCTTTTGGTTATACCCATTTACTGAAAATATTATTAGGATCGGTGAATAAATGAAGGCACTAGAGTGTAAACAAGCTAAAATATAGCAAATTTTCAAAGTCAAGGGCCCATAACTTTTGAAGTTCTGGTCCGATTCTGCCCATAATCGTACTTGTCCAAGATATTTTGGTTATACACATTTACTGAAAATATGATTAGGATCGGTGAATAAATGAAGGCGCTAGAGTGTAAACAAACTCAAATATAGCAAAACTTTTAAGTCAAGGGCCCATAACTCTCGAACTTTTGGTCCAATTACGTCCATAATCGAACTTGTCCAAGATGGTTATACACATTTACTAAAAATATGATTAGGATTGGTGAATAAATGAAGGCGATAGAATGTAAACAAGCTCAATATAACAAATTTTGTAATTCAAGGGCCCGCAACTCTAGAAGTTATTGTCCGATTTTGCCCATAATCGAACTTAGCCGAGACATTGTGGCCATATACATTGTGAGCAAGTTTAATCACAATTCGTAAAGAGCTGCGGATGCTAGAGTGTAAACAAACTAATTGTGGACGGACGACGGACATTCAACGATCCTAAAAGAATTAAGATCCTAATAAAAATCTGTGCATTAAAATAAGCATATTGAATAATGAACAAGAGGACCAAGATGGCCCTATGTTGCTCACATGACAATCACTGTTCACTCATTAACACTTTGTTTTGAACCGGTGACCTAGTTTTTGACCCCAGATGACCCATGTTGGAACTTGTCCTACATATAAATTAATATATAAATAAGACAAACATTCTGACAAGGTTTGGTGAAGATCCAATCAAAACCATGAAAACAACAGCATAGACAAAGTTTTCCAAAGATTTGACATCGTGACCTAGTTTTTGACTTCAGATGACCAATGTTCGAATTTGTCTTACATATCATTAAGACAAACATTCTGACAAGGTTTGGTGAAGATACAATCAAAATTTGACATCTACAGTGTTAATAAGGTTTTCCTAAGATTTGACCTCATGACATAGTTTTTGACCCTAGGTGACCCATTTTTGAACTTGTCATTAATATCATTAAGATGAACAATCTGACAAGGTTTGGCCACGATTCAATTAAAATATGACATTTAGAGCTTTTACAAAGTTTTTATCCAGATGACCCATATTTGTACTTGGCTGTTGTATCATTAAAACAAACAATTTGACAAAGTTTGGTGAAGATCCAATTATACCTGTGAAATCTACAGTGCTAACATGTTTTTTCATAAGATTTGACCTAACGACCTAGTTTTTTACCCAAGATCACCCATGTTCAAACTTGTCCAAGATATTATATAGACAAACATTCTGACAAGGTTTTATGATGATCTAATCAAAACAGTGACTTCTAGAGTGTTCATAAGGTTTTTCACCTAGTTTTTGACCGGAATTGACCTTTTATCAAACTTGACCTAAATATCATTGAAATAAACATTCTGACAAAGTTTCATGAAGATCCAATCAAAACAGTGATTTCTAGTTCACAAGGTTTTCCCTTATTTGGCCCTGGCAGGGCCCTAGCTGCACATTAGGGGATGGGGCCCTCAACAAGAGGAATTTCACGTCATTTTGAGGAAAAATGGGAATTTCAGGGGATACAATAAAGCATGTCTAAAAAATTAAATAAGGAATACAAAAATTAGAATTATAGTTTACCTCTGAAGATGATATATTTTGTGAGTAAATTGTCCTTTTGTGAATGTTTTACCATCAGCATACAATGGTTTATCAGGTTGTGCCCCAATACCTGATTCAGCATCAAAAGCTTCATTCACTAGAACTTCAATACCCTCACCACCTCCCGTATTTTCCTTGCTAGCTTCAGCAACTGAGTACAACTGGGCAACTTGATACTACAAATATTCAGGAAAATGTTGATTGATTATACTTGATCATACATTTATACAAATTAAGCTTACGTTCTGAGACTGAAGCCATAGGACAAACACTAGGGTTCAGTAAAAACTACCTTCATGTAGGAAATTCATATAATCCATAGTTCCTACATAACCATGATTATAACATTTTTAAAGCAATCACAGCGTGTTTTCCACATTTACAAATTCAAACAATGAAAATGAAAATTATTATTTCCAAAATAATCCAAAAGAAACACATAAATCTTTGGTTTCCGTATTAAAATGTAACTAAAAATTGGGTTAGCTGAACATACCTCCTCTACTGTCATAGGCAGTACTACTTTGCTGAAAGAGATTAAAAAATATTGTTTTAAATCAAATTGAAATTATTTTGATTATGTCTCCAAACAATAATATTTAAATTTTGATAAGACACATGTATATTAGATTCTATAATGGAGTGTGGGGATGATCATTTTGATGATTTAAAATTATTAACTTTTACTGCCTGGTTTTGCTATTTACGTTAAAACAGTAGACTAAACAGCCATCATTAATGATTTACTAACATAACATACTAACATAAACAAGCTCTACCTAACCTTTTTGGCCTCTCAAAAAAAAGAATTATTTTTGGTTCATATAGTTATAATGAAAGATTCATTTCTTGACAAGGTTTGGTTTACAAAAAAAAAACACTAGGGAAAGCATCTTTGGAACTTTTCGGTCCAAAGATTGGTAAGCCAAGGGGCCTTAGCCTTTAATTTGGGAAATCCAAGCACTATTTTTTTGCCAAATTGGGAGAAACTGAGGCCACTTTAGGGAGAAGTGGGTAGTTGCACGGCAAGTTACAAATGCGTTACTTTTAATCGGCTGCTGTCCATTTCCCCCTTTGTTATGATAATGACTCAAATGAAAATTGAAGCTTTTTATATCTTATTTCAATTTTTAAAATGATAATTTTAGATATGTCGATATTAACATTCTGACCCAGTTTTGTGAGAATTGAGCAAAAAATGTGTCCCCTAGTGCGTTCACCAGGTAAAGTTTGACGAAGTACAACGCCGGACGAAGATTGTTCACAAAAGCTCACACTGTCACTTTGCGACATATGAGCTAAAAACATTACAAACAATCATTATTCACACATACTGACGTTATAATCACACACGTGGACACAGACATGTTTACATAATTGTCAATAACTAAACATCTATTTTGGAGGTCAATACAAATAATGTCCGATCAGGTGAGAAATCAATAGATGCTTGTTGATGGAATAGGTGCAAAATTGGTTTTGCTAGCTGATTACTTTAAACCATTTAATTCAGGTAAACAATCCTTCATCGTGTCAAAAACAGAGAAATACTCTATATATATTGATATACGGGCCATTATGGCCATATATTGATTTTTACTTTGTATACAAAAACTGTGAATCGGCCAATCAAATGCGAGATACAAAATCATGCGGGAAATTGCTGCGACAGTACTTAACTCCAACCAGTGATTTTTTTTGCTATATTCACAGCCGAATATGGGCAGTTTCCCCTAGCAGTGTTTTTTCTCTCTTCATTGGGAAGAGGCCTTAGCCGGTTGATTTTGGGAAGAATTATTGCTAAAATTAATTGCTGGGAAAAATAAAAAAGCTGGCGTAAGTTTGGATTTTGGGAAAACTGCATGGTTTTAAAGAAATTTTCAATTGGGAAGAGGCCTTTAATAGGCCTCTGTTATAGAAGATGAAAACCATTGCCTAGTAAAATTTCCCCTAAAATGGCCAGAATTTCCCCTAACAAGAAGTGTTTTCCACATGATTACAAGTGTAAAAAGAAGAAATATACAACAGTTTTCTCACCTTTATCACCAATTACAGTGTAGTAATAGTTTATATATATGATTTAAACAACTAAATAATCACATATTCCATAGCAATAAATGTTAAATTTACATATTTCCAATTTGAAATGTTTGATGAACGTACATGTATGATATCGCATGAACGATATAATCATAAATTGACATGACTGTAGAAATGACATAAATCATTAATGAAAAATGTTTTAAAGCAGCAGCATGCAATGTAAACACAGTCATGGCGAAAGGATTTTGGACTCAATAGGACATTCGGTCTGACGGGCTTACAGGATCTGTCAGACTGAATGAGAATCCATCAGACCGAAAAAAATCCAGAGTAAAAAAAATCTAGTGAAAAAGGGATGGTTTTTAAAACAATATCCTTTAAAGACACTTTATTGCCTTACAGGTGTTACATTCAGGGCTCACACTGACCAAGTGTTTTTTATCTTACATGTGTATAATCATGGTATACACATCATAAATAAATATATTTATAATCTCTTAAAATATATTACTAAAATATTTATTGTTCATCTGATAATTTGAAAAAAGTTAGCACATTGGATAGGGTTTCTTTTATTTCATCATCAATTTTAAGTGTGTCCAGTTGCCTTCATTGTGATCATTTCTATGTGTTACTATTTTCATATGATTTATTTTAACTATTCTGATTAATAAATACCATGTATCAATGAACATAATTTTTCTTGCTAAGTCAATACATATGTACAGTACGGTTCGGGTGATTTGTCCGATTTTCGCGTTTCCCCCGCGTTCGTAATCGGCAATTTATCACCGCGTTTTATGACTTATTATCAGTCGGTAATCTTTGATAGCGATGGATCACGGTGATTCGCGAACGTCTAAACCCGACTCTCAAGTAAATAAAATTATATTTATTGTGAATCTTTCTTCTACTTTCGCTTTCTGTTGACCGTTCATTTTCCGAAAACAGTCACATGGTAAAGATAATTCAGGATTTAACACTTACTAAATCCGTTGGCCAAGACCGACTGAAATCCAGACATCTGATTAAATTTTGTCAAGTAGGAAATCCCAAAAACCGGCGAATTGCTAAGTGAGTTTGTGAACTGTGTAGCTATGTTTTACATATGCAGCGTTACGTACAGGGCGAGATTAATATGTCTATTTTTAGTGTTTTATTTATCGTGTACCAGGGCGAGAATTTAGACCGAGTCGCAGTCTCTCATTTTACCTATGTAGCTCGGTGCTCTAATCAATAAAACCAGTCCATTGTTTACATGTAATATTATTTCGCGCAATAATATATACGAAAGCTGCTCATCAACAACTATTAAGTTCTCAACACTCATTGATTATAATTTATGTCAACGCTAATTTTTCACACATATCAGGTAACAATTTGTTCACAACAGCGCAATTAAATAATGTGTGATTAACACTGTTATTGACAAGAAATTTGTAAGTTTTGAGAAAACTAAAGAGGCAACACCGCGTATCACGGGGTTGAGCGATCGTCGCCGCAATCCACCGCGAATTATTGCCCTTCAGTGGTGACGGTCACCGTCGATCATCGTCGCTCTGAACGCGACGGCCAAAATTCAAATCGCCGCGTTGAAGCATTCTACCTGTGGCTTAGCGCGATTTTAATTCCGCGGCGATTCACGAAAATCGGACAAATCACCCGAACCGTACTGTAGCAAGATACACACACACTCTATAAACAAAAGCACAAAAAGTCAATCATCTTCAAGAGTAACATATCTTGTTTTAAACTCTATTTCATTCATTAACCAATTCAAAGACTAGACATGCACTACGTTTTTTTCCGTAATAACTAATGATACGTCTCCGAATGACCATCAAATACCGGAATCGGACCGTACAGCGGGTGTTTATTCATGATTATAATAAGTTATATTCGGCGACATTTTGACTTCATCACTACACATCGATTAGTAAAATGAAAGTACCGAGATCGAGAAATGTCTATTCTATACAACAACACGCACATACACATTTTCATTTATCCCTCATCAGCATGTTCATGTTTATATTGACACCGGTATTGTGCACGTAAGATAAAAATATGCGTGATAATCACTTAAAACACACGAAAATAAACACAAATTTTTTGGCGATTTCTGCAGAAACATCGTCGGACTTTTTGGACCGACAAACTGCAGAGTTTCGTCGGCCCAAAATGGACGCATGTCGGCCATGTCCGACGGCTTTCGCCATGACTGTAAACGATAGTCTGGTTCCCTGCCAACAAATAACAGGCAGAGACTGATATACTATCATATAGAGGTGGTGCGCATGTGTCATTTATTATTATCTGAGCATTTGCTGTCCAGTGTATATCGCGGTTTTAAGTGTACAAGGGAATTTAGGTATACAATTTTTATCGCGGTTTAAGTGTACAAGGGAATTTAGGGATACAATTTTTATCGTTTTTTAACTTGGTCAAGTAACTAAGAGGTCAGTGAAATTTCAGACTGATGAGACCACTGGACTAGCTGGCAAAAAAGTCAATGCCGAACCCTGTTTTACTGGAAAATAACTTAATAAGATCTTAGATCTAATCCTAACACAAGACACATCTTTCCAGTTAAGTGCAGGGCCCACTCTGAGGCATTGACTTTCGGAAGGAATTTAGCTTATGCGATATGTTAAGAAAGACCCTAGAGGTGACTAATAAATACAAAAACCATACGATCCCTCATCAGGAAAATACCGAAACTGAGTTGTATCGATCACATGTGAAAATACCGGCTATCAAATAAAGCAATCTAAAGGGCAAAGGCCGAAAACTATGAATCAGGCACGAACTTGTAATTATTTCTAGACGAATTAATACGAATATACTTACTACTCGTGAATAATGACTACCATACTGGTATTTGTTTGTTGAAAACAATATTTCGAGATTTTTTATAGAAACTGGGAGGAACCGGAATGACGTCATTCAGCGATTTCCGGGTCAAAGAATAAGTTTACACCACGACGCATATGAATGATCACACGACCTTTTTCAATTAACTAGATTACCTGCCCCTGACACTACGTGATATAAGGCCGCATAGTACGTAAACTGGTTCCCGTTGACTTATATGTACAAAGCCTTTGGTGCCCTGCAAACTGGAACGGGAACCAGTCTACACGCAATGCACTTACCGTGTCTGACACACATAATGAAAGCAATACATGAGGCACATAACTTTTAGCATCATGCATGCATTTACTACCCTTATCGTACGCCATACATATACTGACGAATGATCGAGTATGTGAGTCATTATTTGCCTAGCCTACAGTCAGTCATATATTTGTTGCTTATTTGCGAAAGTTATTTTGCCAGACATGCGTAGATATTCATGAATTGGTCCCAGCTAGACCACGACCAAGAATACACATAATTATATATGTCCATGTTTCTGTTTTTATCATAACATAATATAACAATCTCATCCTTATTTGTGTTTATTTGTGCTTATTCGTGTCCTTAAAATAACGTTTCGTTTTTTTAGTGAGACATGTAGATCTTATATGAGCGAAGCTAGCTCCTGCATGTACGTAGCTGCTGTATACTACTTTTTCACTTACAATTGCGTTACGCCTCTTACATCCACGTTGAAAAACAGTACCTCCTAATTGTTTATAGATGGATGGATTTGCCATGTCAGTCAAACTTATATGTCAAGGATAACACAAAAAGAGTTTTTAATAAACTCCTTTTTCCGTTGTGGTCCTTAAATTGTGATATAGTGTTGTATGACATATGAAGACGTACACCACAGGTATCATTAAATGTTCATCCGCACAAAAGTTTCATTCATGGAACAGTTGAGGTAACAAAATAATTCAGTACATATAAAAAATAGTTCCACTCAGTAAAGCAGAGACCATCTGCTGTGACCTTGATCCCTGAGGGCGTTAAAACATCCAGAGTTACACAGCATTCTATCAGACAATGTGAATATTTGCGCGAGATTATTCTCAAGAAGAATTTTCAATGTTCAATGTAAAACATGTGTAATTTAATGAGAAAACATTATTGAACGCACATTACATTTCTGTAGACAGAAGAAAACTATATATACGTCGCTCCATTTGGAATTTTATAATGGTAAATGAAAGTGTGTCATTCTTTTGTGACTGAATCTCACAACATAGGATTATTCAAATTGATTGGATGATGACCTTATCAACAAAATACGCCGAAGGTTGTAACTTTCAACAACCCATACTACCGTGTCGCTTATTTAAAGACGTTCTTTAATACCATATGCATACATTTTCGTGTGGTTAAACATGTCTGTACTCTTATATTTCTACACTACATATAGTTTCATTAAAGCAACCTAAACATTTTGTTTTCGGATTAATTCGATAAGCATATAAAATTGATGCTGCATATACATGCTCTAAATAGTGATAGTCTCTGACACATTACAGTGCATCATAGTACTTGTCTAAGAACCATCCCTTTTGATACATGCTAATAATTTGAGTGTTCAACCACTTATAAGTACACATACATGTATATTTGCAATATTTTATGCATAGTAATATCCTATAATTAATTGTATTATTGTGTGTAAAATTCATGATACAGTGAAATGTATACGTAATTTTATTTTTTGCATATTTATTTGTGCTATATTCATCTCTTGGTGTATTTTGTATATCTGCATAAAATACTCTACGAATTTGGAAGAATAGTTAACATATTACATCTTTCTAGGAACACTATATAATATATTTTCTTTGCATGACCAGTGACTGGGACAAATACACTCACAGGGATTGGAAACTCTCGATTTCTCCTAGATATGATGTGTTTGGGTTGACCTTGCATGCTCAAGTTAACTACTATTCGAAGTCTCAGTTTTTTTAATTAGTGTTCATTTATTGTTTGTAAGCAATAATGGCATGCAAAAAGACGCTGATCTTATTTATCCAAGCGCGCTCGATTCGAAGTCTGTGTGCTTGACAACATACTTTAGCAATTGATGATCTTACCACTAACGTTTACGGTTTTCAATCTCTGTGTGTATTGCATGGTCACTAAGTGAGATTTCATAATGACATAAGGTCAGAATTAAGTTCCGTATAATTTAAAGTACATACTTTTTAGATGGTTTGTATAGTTTACATATATTAACTGTATAAAGATCAAAGCACTAAATGCACTGAATCTGTTGGTTTTCAAAATGTGCAGTAGCTTGTAATGTCATGACTTTTAGCATTAGTAATAGAAGTACATGTATTTCTTCCAGACAAGCAGCTAAAAGTTGTAGCTTTTCCTTAGTAATTGGTTAATTAGCCTAAAGATGTACCTTGTGTCAAGAATATTTATACTGTATATACCTTCAGATTCTAATTCATAATGATGGTAACACAGGCTTTTAATTTTTTAATTCATGACTTTATCTATCACATTTAAACTTCGTTCCTGACAGTTATCTCAGTGCTTTGATTTGTTTCGGTACGACCAAGACGGACTTTTAAATATACCAATGTACTATATACTGGTTCCCGCTGACTTGTGTGTACCTTCGGTGCACTGCAACATGGAACGGAAACCAGTTTTGATGTACTCTTCAAATTAGAGATAGGTATCTGAACCGGAAACAGCATTGGTTGGTGATTTGTGCGGGTAAATTAAAGACTCAATTATACAATAATGTACTAATTAGAGTAACCATGCGGGCCAATATTTGGTTGAACCCCCCCCCCCAAAGCATACAATGCTTACTGATGTTCCAACATACGGGAATCCTGAACAACGTTATCATTTATTCATTATCATTCTAGTGTTGTTTTTTAACTGATTTGGTAAATATTGGTAACCTTCAGAATTTAAATTTTAATATTGTTTACTGGGCAGAGTTTTCGTCGAAAAGAATGATAAAATAAGACTGAGGAATAGCTTTTGTTTTACCTTCCTAATTTTTGGCCAATTCACTGTATATGTATGTACAGTCGTATGAACAGTAGGGGATCACTAGTGTGTTAATTAATGTCAACGATTACCGCATTTAGTATCTTGGCCTAAAATGATAACAGGCACACTGCAAATTTATTTTTCTTCTCAAAAACACCAAAATTGCCTTTTCAACAATAAAACTTCGACCATTACATACCTTTCAGATACGGAAGTAATTGGTATAATAGAGAGTCAATATGAACAATAAAGGGTCACATGCCATTCTCTTACAGGGGGTCACCAGAGCTGTCAAAACTGACAAATTAATGTCATCATCATACATTTCTTTCTTTGTAAAAGCAATGTTTGTATGATAATTCATTATTTGTGGTGTTACATAGAAAATACATGCATAGAAAGTTATTGAGTTATTATCTCTACGAATAAAGTCAATATAGCAACTGATGCAAGCTTACACTTACTAATGAAAAAGGTAGATTAAAGGCACTGAGAATTATTTATTTAACATCTCAAAATAACGCAACAATACAAATTTATTACATTAAAAGTCCATTTAAGAACATATTTTATCTAGTTTGAGAAATCCTCATGCAAATTGTTTGTGATCCTTTATTATTCAATCATATTGACCTGCAACATAATCATTCCATTTGCACACATGATAATTAGAAATTATGTAGTTCCTTTTCATGATTTGAAGGTTAAGCTTTGACCATTTTGATCATAAAGAAATCATTTACCTTTACATTGAAATTATTTGGCAGTGCATCTTTATGCGCAAAGGTTGTTATGAGAACGAAGCTAGGCAATCTTGCTCATGTAAACACGCTTAACAATACTCTAAGTGACACAATTGATCAAAACATTGTTTTCAGATAATATTTTGTTGAAAAGGACAAAAAATATCAAGGAATAGGAATGTAAAGTTTGATCAAATAATATGGAAAGACAGCGGAGAAATCTTACTGTAACCATTAGCGTGACCCTCTATTGTTCATGATTCGCTACTGTTCATACGACTGTATGTCAGGACTTCAGAAGGACCAAATAAGAATTCTCATTACAGGGTCAATATATGTATAAATTATAATTCATGGAGTTGTACTTCTCTTGTCTGTCACTCTGTGACAATAAAGTTTGAAAACAATTGACAATTAACTTGTCAATTATATGATGTGTTAATGAAGCAGGGCCTTTTTTCCTTCTTTAATAGATAACTAGAATTCGGCGACATCCCAATTGCAAGAAAGCTGTTTTTTTCCCAATTTTGGGAAAGAAATTCCCAAAAGTACAGTGCTGAAAATTCTAATTTGATACAATATGATTCTCGATAAATCTATTTCTAACATTCTCTGAATAAAACTTATTATTATTTAATATTATGTATTGGAATGTTACATAATAATTAATTGTTTCTGATTTAAAGCTTACAATTGATAAAAAGAGTTTTTTTTTCTTAATAAACAAATTGTATAATAGAACACAGTAGAACATATTCTTGATTGTCTAACCTTTTCCCAATTTAGCTGATAATCCCGCTTGAATTTCCCAAAGGCTAAGGCCCCAAACATTTTTTTGTATAAAAGTTCCTGTGAAGGTATTTGGAATGTAGATCAAACGGCAGTGATTTTTTAGCTCACCTGATGAATCAGGTGAGCTTTTAGGATCGGTGAATGTCCGGCGTTCGTCGTCCGTCCGTCCACAATTGGTTTGTTTACACTCTAGCAACCGCAGCTCTTTACGAATCTTGATTAAACTAGCTCACAATGTATATGGCCACAATGTCTCGATTATGGGCAAAATCTGATAATAACTTCTAGAGTTATGGGCCCTTGAATTACAAAATTTGCTATAATTATTTAGCTTGTTTACACTCTAGTGCCTTCATTTATTCACCAATCGTGATCATATTTTCATTAAATGTGTATAACCAAAAGATCTTGGACAAGTTCGATTATGGGCGGAATCGGACCAGAACTTCAAGAGTTATGGGCCCTTGACTTTGAAAATTTGCTGTATTTTAGCTTGTTTACACACTAGCACCTACATTTATTCACCGATCCTTATAATATTGTCGGTAAATGTGTATAACCAAAAGATCTTGGACAAGTTCGATTATGGACGAAATCGGACCCAAACTTTAAGAGTTATGGGCCCTTGATTTTGAAAATTTGCTATATTTTAGCTTGTTTACACACTGGCGCCTTCATTTATTCACCGATCCTAATAATATTTTCAGTAAATGAGCATAACCACAAGATCTTGAACAAGTTAGATTATGGGTGGAATAGGACCTCATCTTCAAGAGTTATGGGCCCTTGACTTAGCAAATTTGCTATATTTTAGCTTGTTTACACTCTAGCGCCTTCATTTATTCACCGATCCTAATCATATTTACAATGAATGTGTATGACCTTATGGTTTGAGACAAGATAAGTTACGAGCGGAATCGGATTAAAACTACAAGAGTTATGGGCCCTTGACTTAGAAAATTTGCTACATTTGAGTTTGTTTACACTGTAGCGCATTCATTTATTCATCAATCCTAATCATATTTTCAGTAAATGAGTATAACCAAAAGATTTTGAACAAGTTAGATTATGGGCGGAATCGGACCACATCTTCAAGAGTTATGGGCCCTTGACTTAGCAAATTTGCTATATTTTAGCTTGTTTACACTCTAGCGCCTTCATTTATTCACCGATACTAATCATATTTACAATGAATGTGTATGACCTGATGGTTTTAGACAAGTTAAGTTATGAGTGGAATCTGATGAAAACTTCAAGAGTTATGAGCCCTTGACTTAGAAAATTTGCTATATTTTAGCTTGTTTACACTCAAGCGCCTTCATTTATTCACCGGTCCTAATCATATTTACAATGAATGTTTATGACCTTACGGTATTGGACGAGTACAGTTATGGGTGGAATCAGACCAGAACCTTAAGAGTAATGGGCTCTTGGATTAGAAAATTTGCTGCGTTTTCGCTTGTTTAACAGTATTATACCTTCATTGTTGGTTTTGATCTCAAAATCTACATAAAAATAGGTTATACGAGTTGGAAACTATATTATCTGGTCATTAATTATTGTAACTTTGTTTTCAGGTGAGCGTTAAAGGGCCATCTTGGCCCTCTTGTTATATTACCATATTGATTGATGATTATTATACTGATAGTTAAATAAAAGGTTAACTACCGTAGACAATCTGTTATAAGTTAGCTTTGACTGGTGAGATTTTGCCCAAAATGCAGAAATGACAAGAGCGAATGTCTGCCTGCCTGGGGTAGTAAAAATAACGGGAAAGCTTTGGTTTGCCCTATCAAAATTGACCGGGGAGTATTTGTCCAGGGGATCTGTTGTCCAGAAATTAACATCTATAAAGATGCACTATATCTTGAGCTAAATAAATAAAAGGTAGAATTTGAATATAAGCTAGTTCAATGTGTCACTATGCTAAAAAATACTTCCAAATCTTCTGAATTGATGTAAGCAGAGAACCTTGATCAACAATAAATAAACCTACATGAAAGGCACTTTTATTTTGTTTCTGAGGTATTAAATAAATTCTGATCTGAGGTTTTTCCTTCACACTCTTACATAAAATTGTTGGATGAACATGTGAGTTTTGTCTGAACCCTAAATCAGCTCAGTTTTATATTCTACTATTTTAGGAGTTGTTTGATCTAGGCACTTGCTGATAAGCCTGTCTATGAGCTATTCCAAAAGGGCGTTATCAGGTTAGCTGAGCAAGTGAAAAAGCTTGGACTGATAGAGGCAGAAATATTGTCTCTGAGATGCAGATTGAATTCCCATTCATCCAACTATGGGCATTGTGTTTACAATTCATCCTATTGCTGTATTGAGCATTCTGCGAGGACATTCTGCACACTTCAAAGGACCAGATATTCGAGGATATCATGTACATCAGTATGTGATTCTGTAAGGTTTTTTAACGATGATTCCGGTGATAAATCAGATGAGTCTAATCCTTTTACAGAAGATGTCAGTGAATTAGCTGTGAACGAAAAACCTGATCTAACCGATGATGTTGTTAAAACCGATTCAATTGCATGTTATAATACAATATCTGAACAGAATGTAGTGCTTGAAGCTGAGACTGAACAACAAAAGAAGTCATGTCCAGAATTTAATGCGTATTCCTTTAAGAGGAACGTTGAGTCTTACCTGGCAGACTCAGGTATACCTTATAATGAGGGCTATACTTGCTTTACCACAGTCTGCCCAAAACTTGGCAAGTTGGCTATGAAGAAAAGGAGAGAAGAAGACATTCTGTATGTGAATTCTACATCAGGTAAATTTGAATCTTACTACATTTTGTTAGATTATTTATTTATTTTTGGTCGAAATCCTGCTAATGTGGATCAGTATTTGACACACTTTACTTTTATTTAATAAGTACTGATTGAACATATGATAGGGTTTTGTTCTAATACAGTAGTCTGGGCAGGTAACATTTACAACATAAGTATACTCTTGGAAGTTCAAGAACTTCCCATTCAATCTTTACAAAATATTAAGGTCAAAATGTTCATAATAAACTTACATGTATGACAATGAGATTAATCAAAAGGATATCTTGGTCAAGTTTGATAATTAGCAAAATTGGCTGCTGATTCAGCATAAAATGATAGACCATGTCAGCTCTCCAAATTGAAGAGTTCCCAACCAATTTTCAGCAGGTAATTTTGATGGATGTATTTTATGACAGGTTAATCTTATGTCTGTTTCAGGATCTTTTTACTGCCAACATTGTGGAAGAAGTGGTTCATGGTCACAATTGAAAGACAACATTGCACTTATAAAGACCAAGAAGATTAAAAAGTATGTTCATTGATTTGTTATGAATTTATCAAAACTAGTTCATTATGTACAACAGACCTTCCTACCTTTCCAGTGCTCCCAGTTTTTAGGTATTCTTATACATTTTTGTCTGTCCACAATTCTTCAAACGACTTCTTTGAAACGGCTGTGTCAAATTTAAAGAAACTTAGCCGGAATGATCTTTAGGAGGTCCTTTACATAAGTAGCTAAAAAAATGTCATTCCATGCAGAACTCTGGTTTCCATGGCAACCAAAATGAAACGTTAGAAAATCCTCTTGTCTTAAACCACATGGTCTAAATGACCCTAAAGCTTAGATATTTGGCGTGGAGTAAAGTTGCTAAAATAATGTCCCTTGGGTCAAAACTGGCCCTGCCCTATGAGTTACATGTCTTATTAATCAATATTTTTATTTACTGTGCACAGCACAAATTTAAATATTGCCATAACTTGTTTCTCAGGTGAGCATCCCAGGGTCACTTGGCAGGGTTTTTCTCTCTTCATTGGGAAGAGGCTGTTGAAAAATTAATGCTAAATTGCTAATTTGAGAAATAAAAAAGCTGATGTGTGTTTGAATTTTTGGGAAGGGGCCTTTACTAGACCTCTGGTATAGAAGGTGAAAAACTGCTGCTGTACAGTTGTGTATTTTATAAATTATATTGAAAATAGTATTTTACCCAAAGGCCAAAAGATAAGCTGGGTAGGGCTATTGTAGGGTAGGATGAGCAGATAGCATTACCCCAAACAAATTTTTTTAAATGGCCTAAATTGATTGGACTAGCTATGTCTTTGTATTTATCTTAGGAGTAATTTTCTCTAAGAGTCTTTTTATTTGGTGAGCGATATAGGGCCATCATGGCCCTCTTGTTTTAAATGGCCTAAATTGAATGGACTAGCTATGTCTTTGTATTTATCTTAGGAATATTGAATGCTTCAAAGATGTGGTTGATGTTACAAGAACAACTGACCATGTGCATCCTCTCGTTGAGAAACATTTACAGACCGCTGAAAACTTTTCTACAATGTCAGATGAAACCTTTGAAATAATTCAGTCAATATTTGACTGGCATGTAAGTATAAAGGCGTAAATGAATTTGTTAGTTTTTGGTTTTATGCTCATAAAAAAAAGAGAATTTAGGTAGGTAGCAAATTGTTTTTGTTCTTGAAAGCAGTTGTATGGTAAAAAAAGTAAGAAAGTGGATGTTCTGTTCCTCAGGCTCTAGTAAAAAAGTTTAAGGGTGGGTGGGGGTGGGGCTAAATTAGGGCAGGTTGGTTAACCAGGAACAAGCAGTTTTTTAGGCCTTATGTTTTAGTCAGTTCATAAACTGTATGCATGGAGGTTTTTTAAATGACCTATATGTTTGAGGATTTGTAAATTTGTTGCTTTCTCTTCTGAATAATGAACAGCACAGATGAGGAATTTGTTCTATTTCGATTGACTGGACCCTTCGTACCTGATTAATGCCCCGTGTGGTCAACCACATTGCCTAAAACACTTCTTTATCAGTGAGATGTCTTGTACAAATTTTTAATCAGTAGGTATCTTAATCAACTGAAAATATATATGTAAAAAACTATCCACCATTAAAAGATCATCTGCTCATCAATGCCAGTAGAAATTGTCTCAGGACAAGTTGAAATGGCTGTTAAAATACAAAGCTGCATGGTCGCCCTACTGGATGAGTAGCTTGATTTTTTTTTTCAAACCATGCCTTCTGTTTACCAAGATGTTTTTTATGTACACAGGGTGTTGAGAAGATAATGTTTGAAAAGTATGAAGTGAAATACAGATTGGAGGAGAATAAATACTGGGTTATCTTTCCTATATACTCTCCTGTTGGCGTGGTAACATCAGTCAGTGTATACTGTGGCTGGGTCACAGATGATGGTGATATCAAAACAGCTCCTGTACAAATATTTCCTAGGTAACTGAAATTCACTCTGATAAGAACAAAAATTGACATTGTAGATTATCTCCCTTTGAACTCCCGAGGTTTTTGAACTGTTGAAAACTGTAAGGGGATGATTTTTTAGGAAAAGGGGAAGATGTTGGGTGCTGGTGAAAGTGAGATAAAATAACTTGTAAACGACACCTTAGTGGGAATATTTACAATGCAAATAGTGGAAATATATTTTTAATAACTGTCTCTACCAACAGATTTTGAGAAAATATGCCATAGGCTTTTGTTAATTTCGTAGCTTCAAAACTCAGACAAAAACATCCTATTGCATTAAGTTAGGATTGTATAATTATGTTGTACAGAAATGCCATGTAATGGAAAAGATATGAATTGATGAAGGTGCAGTCAAACCTGTGAACAAAGGCCATCCTTCTGAAAGACAAAATGTGGCCTATTATTGACAGGTGGCCTTTATTCAGGGGTCATTTTGTTTGAAATAATGACAGTTTTCAAGAACAGACTTTATGGACAGGTGGCCTTTATTCAGAGGTCATTTTGTTCTAAATTATCAATGACAGTTTTTAAAAGAATGGCCTTTATTCACACGGTGGACTTTATTCAGAGGTGGCCGCTAACACAGGTTTGACTGTACATACAAATTACTGAAATCATGCCTTTCTGTGAATTTTACTTTCAGGTCAAGAGAGAAAATTCTTCCTTTTGGTTGGCAGCAACTGTCTGTCGGTCGGGAAAGTAAGAATGTTGTTATTACATCATCAGAAGCTAATGCATTAGCCATAAATCAGGCTACCAGCGTAATGGCGTTGGCTCTAAAGAATTTGTCTCAGCTACCCCAAGAAGTATGTAGATAAATATTTGATTGTTATTGTTAAGAAAGTACTAGGTACAGTGACATACGAATAAAATAGATTTTAAACCAAAGCCAACTAAACTTATCTGGTTTTATTATCAAATAAATTATTTTATTGTATCAAAGTGTGCATTTCAGTATTAACCTTCGCTTTGCATAGTGTTATTTGAGGCTGAAATTCGGCCCTATTGCCCTGTCTGAAAGGTATATTTTTCCCGTAAATTCATAAAAAAATTCTGTAGAATTTTATTTTTCTTATTACATTTTTCAGAAAAAAAAGATGATTGAATTGACCTGTAGAATAGATCTTTGTCTGTAGCCGACAGTGTTATAACCTATTGGTAGTTAAATGTAAGAAGGATATGTATGCTTTGTTCATCCATTGTCCCCTCAATATGCTATTTCCGCCTTTTTTAAGGGCCCTGCCAACTTTCTTCTGAAGGTGAAAAATACACTGCCTTGTTTTAAATACATGTAATAGGTCAGTCAAGTTCCGAGTAAAGGCCAGCTGTACCCAAAGGCTGAGTTTTTTCTTCCCATTTGACACAGGGTTTGTTCTGTTTTTAAGGTCCTGCCACATCTAGAAAACTACAATAAAATCACTCTCTGGGTAGGAACAGACATTAAAGCTTGGGAGAATGCCAAAATGTTTGCTAAGAAATTAAATGAGAAAAGATGCTACATCTTCAAGTAAGTAACTAGGGAAATTTCTTACTTAGGTAACTGTGGATTGCTGTTAACAGTACGGTTCGGGTGATTTGTCCGAAAATCGCGATTTGAATTTTGTCCATCGCATTCAGAACGACGATGATCGACGGTGACCGTCACCACTGAAGGGCAATAATTTGCAATGGATTGCGGCGACGATCGCTCGACCCAGTGATACACGATGTCGCCTCTTTATTTTACTCAAAACTTACAAATTTCTTGTCAATAACAGTGTTATTCGCACATTATTTAATTGCGCTTTTGTGAACAAATTGTTACCACAGGTAACTGTATCATGAATAGATTATAAAAATATGAAAAAAAAAAAAAAAAAATATTTATTACTATTATATAAACAAGGTATATTTCAACGAAAATCCCAAGATTTTTAAAGCATCAAAAAATTTTTTTGGCTAAAGATATTTCCAGTTTATATTCATAAAACATATTGTTAAAACAACATTCATTCATCCAGAGAAATCCGTCGCCTAGTTCACGAGTTATGCCACAAAATGTAAATCAATGCTTCGGGACGATCACTGAGGTGATTTTGACATCCACTAAATTTACATAAAATAGACGATATTTAGTCTTAACCGTTGTGTACAAACATAATGAACAGCTACACTTAGAAAACACAACTGTTGGAACACATTTACCCCCATGACAATTTGTAAATTCGTTACATGTAAATGTGTAAGCAATAAACAAATTTTCGGCTTTAATTTTTATCCCCAATAGACTCCATTTTGGTTCATATGACGCGCGTGCTATCCAGTTTGTGACGATTTTCATTGGCCGATTTCAAAGGGGTTTTCCCAGGTGAAATGACTTATGTACAAGATTTTGGTTCCCGGCGAATGAAAACGAACGTTACAAAATACACTGGGATTTCTCTAGTGTCATCAACAGAATGAAGTTTTTACGTTGATATTTAGATAAAATCGGAATTTAAACGTTGAATTACATGTTATGAAGGTGAAATAATGTAAATAAATAAAGCTTTCAATGCAGGAATATGTTTTTGTTCAATTACGACCGTAAAAAGTATATTTCTTTGCATGAATTTACCGGAATCCTTGATGAAATTGAAAAACAAAAGTCACCTCAGTGATCGTCCAGAGAAATTTCGTTGAAATATACCTTGTTAATATAGTAATAAATATTTTTATTTTTTTATTATTTTTTTCATATTTTTATAATCTATTCATGATACAGTTACCTGTGATTGTTACCTGATATGTGTGAAAAATTAGCGTTGACATTAATTAAAATCAACGAGTGTTGAGAACTTAATAGTAGTTGATGAGCTTTAATTAATCTGTCAGCTTTCGTTTATTATTGCGTGAAATAATATTACATGTAAACAGTGGACTGGTTTTATTGATTAGAGCACCGAGCTACATAGGTAAAATGACATAACTTGGTAGTATTTACCTTGTCTGTTCGATGTGGTAGTGTTTATTGAACGTAGCTTTTGTTTCATAATTTTGTATGATTGTGGTTTTATTTCAGACCTAATATGGTTCAGAAGATGCCATTGGAAGTGTTACAAAAAGGTGATAATATTGAAGAAGTGTTGAATAAGGCCAGGCTGATAAGTCATAAGGCTATACTAACGTTTGAAAATCTCAAGCAGGAGGTCTACTCAGAGTTTGCACAATATAATCAAGTCTCAGGAGTAAAGGTAAATTAAATTAATTGTTAGTTTTGGTGCAGTAAAGCCCTAGCTGATTCAGGGCTGAATCTTATACCATTAGGGAATAAATGAAAATTATGGATATTTTTCATTACAACCTCTTCAGAGTAGCCGTCTCTTGAGCAGCAACCTCCCTACAACAACAACTGCCCTATATTTAAATATTAATGTAACCTCTCTCAACGACACAATTTTGCTACTCCCAGTGTGTTGCTTTGGAGAGGTTGTACTGTAGTTTAGAAACTAATTCTAGATTACATTATTTTGGTTGATACAAATTTTACAAATTCCGTTGCTTATGTAGAATGGTACTCCAAGAAATATGTATAAAATCCCAAAATGTGTGGAATTATTGAGTGTCTGCCATGTTTGCCATTGCCATGTCTTAATGAACTAAGTATGTTAAAATTTATAATATTTCTATACAGTGGTCAAGATACTCCAAACTGAATCAGATATTCAAAGGTCATAGAAGAGGGGAGCTGACGGTTCTCACCGGACCAACTGGATGTGGGAAGACAACGTTTTTGTCCGATTATTCCCTGGATTTGTGTATGCAAGGTGTAAGTCATTCATTGTTTTCCAGATAATTGATTAAAACCGGAATTGCCAGTAAAAAGTACATGATTTTCCCCCACTGAGATAAAAAATCTCCCCATAATTAAAAAGAAAACACATTCCAGACAGTACTGGTGTTTCACGATGCAGAGTTTCCCTATAAAAAGAAACCCAAATCAAATCAATACAAAAGGGCTACATAGCAGATTTAGAAAGTTTGATATTCATTCATTTACCATAGTCAACATTCTGATGGGCAGCAATGGGTTAATTATGGTATTACCATTTAAGATTCTTGTGAGGAGAGAAGTTGGTATGCACTTGGGCAGAACAGGGTTTGTAATGATACAGAATCCACAAAATGAGTCACTTTAACTGACAGCTGAAATACTGTAGAAAATGTGCTTAACCCTCTCCCTCTTACTGCCCCCCCCTGACTTGCTTAGAACTCTCAATGCAGTAATACTGTGCAGCGTGTATACCTTGAGATATTTCATACAAAAAGCATGAATCAGCTTTTTTACCTTTTTCTTTCAGGTTAACACATTGTGGGGCAGCTTTGAAATCAGTAATGTTCGCTTGGTGAAAATGATGATGCAACAGTTTGCTGGGTAATTAACTGTTTTTTAGCTTGTCTGTTTTTAGCTCACATGTCACAAAGTGAGCTATTAGGATCACTCTCCGTTCGTCGTGCGTCGTACGTCGTGCGTCGTCAAACTTTATGTTGTGACCACACTAGGGGCCACATTTTTGGCTCAATTTTAGCAAAACTGGGTCAGAACGTTAATATCAACAAAATCTCGGACGAGTTTGATATTGGGCCATTTGGGGTCAAAAACTAGGTCACCAGGGCCAAATAAGGGAAAACCTTGTGAACACTTTAGAAATCACTGTTTTGAATTTATCTTCATGAAACTTTGTCAGAATGTTTATTTTAATAATATGTAGGTCAAGTTTGAAAATGGGTAATTTCTGTAGTAAAATTAGGTCACTAGGGCAAATTGCTGGAAAACCTTGTGAACACTCTAGAAGTCACTGTTTTGATTGGATGATCATGAAACCTTGTCAGAATGTTTGTCTTCATAATATCTTGGATGAGTTCGAACATGGGTCATCTTGGGTCAAAAACTAGGTCGCTAGGTCAAATCTTATGAAAAACCATGTTAACACTGTAGATTTCACAGTTATTATTGGATCTTCACCAAACTTTGTCAAATCGTTTGTTTTAATAATATAACGGTCAAGTATAAATATGGGTCATCTGGGGCCAATAACTAGGTCACCAGGTCAAATCTTAGGAAAACTTTGTTAACACTGTAGATGTCACAGTTTTAATTGGATCTTCACCAAACCTTGTCAAAATGTTTGCCTCAATGATATGTGGGTCAAGGATGAACATGGGTCAGCCGGGTTCAAAAACTGGGTCACAAGGTCAAATCTTAGGTAAAAATCTTGTAAAAGCTCTAAATGTCATGCTTTTGATTGGATCTTGGCCAAACCTTGTCAGATTGTTTTTCTTAATGATATTAAGGACAAGTTCAAATATGGGTCACCTAGGGTCAAAAACCAGGTCACAAGGTCAAATCTTAGGAAAACCTTATTAACACTGTAGATGTCAAATTTTGATCGTATCTTCACCAAACCTAGTCAGACTGTTTGTCTTAATGATATGTAAGACAAATTCGAACATAGGTCGTCTGGGGTCAAAAACTAGGTCACCGGTTCAAAACAATGTTTTAATGAGTGAAAAGTGATTGTCATGTGAGCGATATAGGGCCATCTTGGCCCTCTTGTTTTAAGAATTAGGCAATTTATTGTGATCACATTATCGTCTCTGTCAGTGTCTATGTCTGTGCAAAAACTTTAATACAGCTTGACTGATAAAACATTGAGATATTGAGTAAAATTCAGTCTAAAACTTTATAAACATTTATTTCTGTATAGATTGAATTTCAAAGATACTGGACAAAGTTACAATCATATTAGAATAATATTCTCACACATATATTTTGTCATCATTAAAACTAGACACTTACTATTGATGCATTGCATGTACTTTTGATGCATTGAGTGTTTCATAGGTTTGATTTTATGGTGTTCCTAATTGTCCAATGATTGATTTTTTCAGGAAGAATATTACTAAGCATCTTGATGACTTTGATCGCATATCAGAAGACTTCTCTATGCTTCCATTGTATTTCATGGTGTATTTTGGTGTTGAAGAAATGGAGAAAATTCTCGAAGTAAGCTTTTAGTTAAATGAATTTGTTTTAATTTTTATACTCTTGAGAACGAAGTTTGAGTGGGAATATATTGGAGTCACTCTGTGACAAAGCTCTAGTTTGTTTTTAGAACTTAAAAATTAATTATAACAAATTATAATCAATGTGAATGTATATCCTATATTCACCAGATAATTTTGATGGACATATTATGGTAGTTTGACGCTCATGTTTTTTTTTTTGAATACACAACTTGATTGGCATAATATTGACAAACAAAGGCATTTTATTTTGAACAGGCCAAAAATCAATGTGTTTCTCCTCAGATAAAAAAAATGATGAAACTTCCTGGTCTTATCATAAAACTATTACATGTGGAACAAATAATGATGCCTTTAGTTGGAAGGCATTGTTACTAAAAATCAGTCAAAAATTTAAGGGCAGATAACTAAAAACGAGTTTGTCAACCCTCAATTTTTTTTCGCTTAAAATGCTTGGTATCATATGGTATGATCATGCAAAGTTTTAAAATTATCTATTAAGGAGTTCTCATTTTTCCTATATGTCTATGAGCAAAACACTGGAAACTGTGGCAATAGTCTTTAAGTCAAATGAATACAATTGATTTCTTCAGGCTATGTCACATGCTGTTTATGTTCATGACATAAGTCATGTGATTGTTGATAATCTGCAATTTCTGATGGGTATGGACTTCACAGAGAAGAACAGATTCATTAAACAGGACAAAATCGTGGCAGCATTTCGAAAGTTTGCGACTGAGAAGAACTGTCACGTGACCTTGATTATTCATCCGAGAAAGGTGAGCTTCTATTTCCTAATTTCTGTTAGGATTACCTTAAAGATTTGTTTGTTTGAGTTTTATGCCCCTTTTAAACTGGACTCCAATCCTCTGTAAGCAAATGCCTACTTTCTCACATTAAGAGTCATGGTCGGTAGTTAGGCTTGAACCCACAATCCTCTATCAGTGAGAGGTTACAGTGTTGTAAATTCAGCCACTTTAACCACTTAAGGTATATTATCTTGCTGTCTCTGATCTCACCAATAGCCAGGGTTATTTGCCAACTTTTCCATCTTTAATGATAAAAGAATACCTTAGATGTATACCTACCTAGGTAGAACCTCGACCTTCCATAAGCTAGCTGGACAGCTTCCTTAAATGTGAAATACTGTCTCAGGAAGGATTCACAATAACAGGGATTAGGGGCTAGTGATTATTACTACTCAAATTCAATAACCACTTGATCATGATGATACTACTAGTACATCTTGTACAATGCCCTAAACTAACAAAAATATCAACTTCAGGCATGAAATTTTTCGCTAATCAGCAGTTTTCAGAGCCTCTTGAATTGTTTCGAGATCGGAACGATGCCTAGGCGGGTCCCCTTGACTCCCGGCCTTTCACATTTGCCTTTCTTGTCCAAAAACAAGCACTAAACTGTCTTAAAATTCCATTCATAAATGTGTTTGAGATATAATTGTAGAGCCAAACATTCTGTGATTTCTTGCAACCACTTTTTCAAGAGTAGAACTATTGATGCTATGACTACAGTATAATTATATCTATATTAGCATCCTTGGATACATGTTCAAACATTAATATATAAATATCACATCCCACATAGGGTGATAGAATGTAATGTTCACCCGAGACAAGTAATGTCGACCAAGGCGTTAGCCGAGGTTGACATTACTTTGTCAAGGGTAAACATTACGTTCTACCACACTATGTGGGATTTGATATTTATTTTATTATACCGACCAAAACAATAATTAAGAAAAACAAGAATGCAACAAACATGCTAACAATTATACGGTTCTTTTCATACTGGTTGAGTCAAAACACTAAGTCTTCTTCAGAGATTGATACGAAGCATAGTTATTTTTGCCGTCAAATTATATTCTGCTAAACGGGATGTCAAATTATGAGTGGATTTTGATAATCGCCCATAAAAGCGTTTATGATAAAAGAACAGATTGACTTAAACACGGCAACCTGTAATATCGCTTCAGCGCGTGAGGGCAGTTTCATTATGGCAAACGGGCCGAAATGTAATGTCACAGGGTAACATTACGGATTGTCACCCTCTGACTTCACATAAGACTATATAGTAAATAAGTCACGTGAGGTAAAATAATACACAATATTGCATCTATTTTGTTTATTGTTTTCTCTGTATTTGGTATATTTTAAGATTAACGAAGGGGAAGAACTTTCAACAGCTTCCATATTTGGTAGTGCAAAGGTTACCCAAGAAGCAGACAATATTATTATAATTCAAGATCAACGTCTAACCAAACCTTCGGGCAGAAAATATATTCAGGTTGGTTATAAAGTATTTTGAACACAAATTATTTAAAATATTTCAACATACCATTCACTTAATAATTTATGTAAGACCATCCTTAAAAAAATTGTTGGTTGCATTTACATGAGTGACTCATTGAACAATCCTTGACTCAAAACATTAATTTTGTTATTGATATTGACACAGTGTCATTTAATAAAAATAAATACAGTACAGAGGTTGTTGATCTAGAGAGGTTAAATTAATAGTTAAATCGTGCAGTGGGAACTAATCATGCTGTTGTTACATGGAGGTTTGCTGCTCCTGAGAGGTTGAACTGTAACCCAGTTCTTGTCTTCTGTATAAGACTATAATGTTAACATTAAACAACACTACTGAACGATCCGTCGGTTGGTCAAACCTTGTCTGACCAAAAACTAGAGAACGGTTCAACCTTATGTCCTCAGAATTTGTTTGGAGGTTTGTCATTGCATTTACATGACCTCTATTGATTTTAAGTTCAATTGATCAAAGGTCACGGTCTTACTATTCAGTTGGCCTATAGGCGGTATCCCTCTTTCAAAAACACTTCTGGTTTTATTTACATTGAAAATTAAAAAGTGTGTGTGCCTTACCGAATGTTTCCAACATCTACAAACTGAGTAAAGCAGTCATAAAATGCAACCTTAGAATATTATTGTACATTTTAGTCCCCATTTTAATCTAAGGTGATCAAATTTTTTTCGGTCATCTTTGTACACTAAATTAACACTTGTCCTTTTATTTAGATTGCCAAAAACAGATTTGATGGTGACCTTGGGGTAATGACTCTTACTTTCAATAAAGACAGTCTTACCTTTAATACAGTGGAGAAAAAGAAGGCGATCAAGACCAAAGAAATATCTTACATGGATAGCGAAGCTGAAACTGAACTGTGAAACAGATTGAAGAAATGAATTATTGAATTTGTACATCTGTGAGTTGTAATTGATAACATGTGTTATGATTTGTCTATATGTAATTGATAACATGTGTTATGATTTGTCTATATGTAATTGATAACATGTGTTATGATTTGTCTATATGTAATTGATAACATGTGTTATGATTTGTCTATATGTAATTTGTATATACAGTAAAACCCCTGAAAACTAGACCCCTTGAATTCCCTGAAAACCGGAATTCCATGAAAATTGGACAATTGTGTTTTCGGTATTTATAACAAATTTTCTGAAAATCGGAATTCTCAGAAAAATAGACTTTCAGCTCAGTCCAGAAGGGGTCAGGTTTTCTGGTGTTTAACTGTGTATGTTGGAAAATTGTATGACATCAATATTGTTCAGTCACTTCCAGCTGTGGAGGAGGCATTTTGGTGTATATCTGGGTAGAACCATAGACTTTCTTGTAGCTAGCTGGACAGCTTCCTCATTTATGAAATTTTGTCCCTGCAGGAATTTAAACTCACTGTCTTGTGGAACTTGTGATTTCTAGTCAGAGACCCTAACCACATAACCAAAGACACCCATACGTGTATGTTTAGTTATTGATATAATATATTAAAAAGTGTTTGACATTAAAAAATATATAACTATTAATTTACTGTTTACCAAGTTTAGCTGCAGTAAGTTAATCGAAAATGAAATCGAAATCCAGAACGACCTACACTAGCGACTTCTAAATGTCCCATAGATAGAAATGAAATATCATTCAATGAAATCACCCCCTAGCCTGAAATACTGGACCCGCCTCTGACCAAGATTATCTCCAATTTTGTTAAGCAGTCTTTTCAACTTTGTTGCAATCGTTAAATCAGAGGACATTGAAATACTGTTTTGATTCTGAGTGTTTTGTATGTACAGAATTAGAACAAATACTTTCACGTAATTTACATATTTTTGTACAATCACGAAATAAAATGAAATCACAAAATGTAGTTTGTTCAGTTTACACTGTCAACTACTTTTTCATACCTCAAGATTTCATTTGTCTTCATTATAAGATGTTAATGATTTTAAATTTGTTTCCGCTGGGCGGCTTTTATTCCAATTTGAAGACATACATAACAAATCGAACAAATGGTGCAGAAAAGTGCAGGAAATCTGGCATTTTCTTTGTTTAAATAGATCTTCTGAATTGCTGCCTTATGGGCAGATTACATACATACACGTATGTATAAAAATTTGTTGTGACACCTACAATGCTAAAATAAGATAATACATTTGTATATGACATTGTTTTTATATGTATTACTTGGTGTGAATCTAATTCATTAAAATATATTACTAACAGTAAGGATTAGTTTTTCTTTAATAAAAATAATCATTGATCTGGACAGGGATGCTATGTTACATGTAATATAGCATCCCTTACCTGGATTACTTTAGTTGGACAGATCATGGGGGATCAAATATAAGTTATATCCTGATATCATTCATTATTAGTATACCTCACATGACTTATTTACTATGTAGTCCTATGTGACGTCAGAGGGTGACATTACTTGTCTCGGGTGAACATTACGTTCTATCACCCTATGTGGGATTTGATATTTATATAATGTCACAGGTTCATCTTTTCAAGACAAAAATAGAGCGTGGTACAAAACAATCAGGTCCGTGGTCCAGTGGATAAAGTAAGCTGGATTTGTAACCTAGCAACCATGCTCGTTTCCTGGTTGCAGCAGGTCATACCATTCTATGAATATTTAACAATGTTAATTTTCCTCGAAAATCATCACATGTGAAGTAGCCGGACTCTTGTTGGAGGGAACTGGTTAGAATACTGTCAAGGAAGCCTTGTAAGGTGAATCGCTTGCCGTATTAATTTCATTAAAATGCAGCCACTCTATGCCGAGGTATAATTTACTGCTCCGTGAAAATCATATCAAGATTATTTGCTAAAGAAAATAATTGAACCTCGGCACCATGCCGTGGTACCACCAGAGTATCGCTTTAGAAGCCAGCATTGCTTCAAGCCGCCGCCATTGAGTATATATACAGAATACAGCAGTTCATTGTACAAACGCAAACAAATGAAAAGTTCACAACTGCTGAAGAAATCTGGGAGACGTGCAGTCAACAGGAGAGCAAGTCCTCTGCTCTGACTCAGCCAAATCAACATATTTCAATAATGTCACTCATTTGCTGATGGACCAGTTTACCTATATGTCAACTAAGTCATATATTGGCTACTAAGTCAATAACTTTAGGTACGATTGAGATATTGCAATTAAATTTTGGGTGTGTCTGGTGCAAAAGGGACTAGGTCACTCTTACTAAAAATAGAAAATCTGTTTAAGCTCAATATCTTGAGGTAAGATTGAGTTCTTGCAATGAAATTTTGCATGTAGGTAGCTTACATAGAAACCAAGCTTCGGGTTGCATTCTGGGCCAATAGTGTAAAGGTCATTGTTAACTAATTGGCTGCAAATAAATGCCATATACATGTATTTTTTTTGGGCCAAGTGGGGATCCATAGACATAGTTTGTCAAAGCTGTGGTGTCCTTGCTGTGTTGACATTCTTATGATACACAAGTAAATGCATGGTTTTCATTTAATCATCAATGCAAGAAAAATCTAGTGCATTTGTATCAGCTTGTACTCAACACAGCAATTTGACTCTGACTCTAAAAATACTCCAGCACATTCATCAGGCATTGTAAACCAAGAGAAGGTAACCGTCTTGTCGCACACACCGTACTCACCAGATCTTGCTCCCTGTGACTTTATCCGTTTTCAAAAAATTGAAAAAGTTCTTATCTGATGGTCGATATCACTCAAGACGTGCCTTTGGCTCGCCTGCTTGTCAGTGTCTTTGAGGTATATCCAAATCAGCCAGCCGTCCGTGACGCATTTCAGAAATGTATTCACAGACTCTAAGTTTTGTATTACTAACCACGGGAAATACTTTGAGAGGATGAAAAGTTATTTTGACCCCTAAAGTCGGTTCTTTTTAAAATATTACACAATACCAGGGATGCTATACACAATGTAATTTTTTAAATATTATCTAGGTGTGTGAGGCAATATTCTTTTATAAAATACATGTATAATTATGATTTATATAATGTAGTCTACAATTCAAACAGAAAAATAACCAAGCAGAAAAAGTAAAATCCTTAGTATTTCCATGGCGTTGAGGGGAATATCTGAAAAAAAAAATAAATCTTCAACATGAGATCAAATAGATTTGAAATATAACTGTATTTAATTATTATACGAAATCGGTGAGTACCTGCTTATTTAAGGCACTATTTTCAAAAATTCTTCCAAATAGGAAGACAAAATGAGCTTATAAGAAAGAAAATTGCTAATATTCGACTAATTACACATAATGATATTTAGAAAGCGTTTGATTAGGTATATATATATATCTTATTATGACTTCAAATGAATAAATATGTATCATCATATAAATGAAGGCAGAAAGGAAGGTTTTTCGAAACATGTTGAAACAAGATGTGTTTTATAAACACCATGCCCCCTCCGGTTGCCATTTTTGAAAATGCACAGGTCCTGTTGAGATTGTCATGATGAACCAAGATATGACTGTAAAGCTGAGATATTGAACTGGATTGTGTGAAAAAAAATACGGGTGTACTTTTTGGTAAAATAGTTTTCAAATGTTTATCCATGTCCTTTACCGAAGCACATCCTGTGTCAGCAGACGATTATAAACGGCAAATTGTGAGAAAAATGTTTTTATAATGTCTTTATAATGTCCTCTATCATAAAATATTATAAACAGTGTAGTTAATTAATAAAATTCTCATTAAGTGATTTCATATATTGGCTTTATTATTGGACAAAAGACTGCATGCATATCAGGCCGATTAATAATATAATAATATTTATAAAATAATCAGTTATATATTTTTAATCGTAATACTTTGAGAATGCAATTGAGATTTGACCCCAGAGACTGTTCTCAAGTTTTAAAACCTCGTGGCCTCAGGTTGTTATTTATGTCTTTAAAAGTGAGCTATGTATAAAATGAATGCATTTGATGAGTTGTCGTTCTGGTCTTGGTTATGAATGCTGTCACGCATTTCAATACTTGAATTTAACGACACCGTGGTACATCAATGATTAATACGTGGATACGAAATATGTCATGCTATGTAGTAAAGCACGAAGAACACCGCTTTAAAATAGCGTTAACACGGAAAAGCTGAAGCTTAAGACTAAATGGTTAGTCAACAACAATTTATCATTAAGGAGTCAATGTGGTGATAGATCGTAAAATTAGACGTGCAAGTGCGTACGAGTTCAGCATGCATTTAAATACAACAAGGTAATGGTGGCTACCGGTCGGTGACATGGTATTTTAGCGTTTCACGTGATTAAGATTTGTCAAAATGTATTCCGGTTGCATGTGTGAAAATCGATTTTAATGTGGTATAGCTATTGTGTAAACAGGTGAATTGATTGTGGATTTTCGTCTTTGATACAACTTTCTAAACATTCAACTTGTAATTAACACGCTCCATCACTTTTTTGTACAAAATGCACTTTCCTATTCCTCTGGTAGAACATTAGGAAATCGAGGACAGCCTACCCGTTATATCCTAAATTGTTCCATACCATATTGCTGAACAAATATATACTGTCACACACCAGTGTTAGTGACAAGAAGCATGTAGGAACATCTCCTTAAGATTTCTTTGACCTCAAGTAGGCACGAACATTGTCCGCGGACACGTCTTCTTTCAATATGACTGAAACCCACCCCTTACCATTGATTTACAACTTAAACAATTATCAGACCAGCTGGGTGTTAAATTGACAGGTGGATGTTTAATAAAGAACACAACATTCTGTCCGTGTATACATACATGTATTTAATATAGCAACATTATGTTGACTCGAGCCACGAGGATAACTATCCTAAACTAATCTAAAACATGCATGCAGTGTTATATTCAAAATCACGTGACTAGAGAGTCTATATGTATTAGTCATATGATGCTAGTGCGACATTATGCATAATGTAAAACAGCTGATACTACACTGCAGTGCCACTTTCGAATCAAAACATTCGGACATGTTATGTCAGTCACCCAAGATATATGTTCAACTATTCAGAAACGAATCTCAGATAGACAAGACAACGTATTGATATATTTGAGGACAAGATGCATCCAGCCAATGTAGCAGGCCCAACTGTTAGTGAGCATAGGACATAAAGGAAGACAATGATGAAGTAATTGGTAATATCAATAAGCATCTTTCTGCTAAAATCAAAGCAAATATCAATATGCAAGTTGGCGAAAAAATATTCATCCTATTGGGCGACCAATTACAGCGAACAGTCTACTATTGAAAAGACATAAGTACCCCCTTCTGCCGCAGATAAACGTTATGAGCACACTTCTGTCTGTTACTTGTCAGGATGTAAACTACGCAATTTCTGCATTGTACCCAATACAACATGCAGTCCTAACTGAACTAGTCCAAGTCCAAAGCGGTTGTATAGAAGAATTTCGTGTCAACAATCATAACCGAATCTCTCCTATCTCCAGGACCCTTTCTTATATTTGTTTTTTGTTTGTTTTAAATCCTACCCGTCCAAACCAGGTGACGACAGACCTTTACCTCTTCTCAGCAATCTCGTAAATTTGGAAATATGTATCCACAAACACATACTTATGGCATTTAAAGTAAACGTCTTACACCCTTCCAATCTGGTTTCTTCAAAGGCAGTACTACCTTCAATCAGCTGGCTGTCGTGAGTACACTGATTTAAGCAAAGCCCTTGAGAAAGGAAAAGACGTTCGCACTGTGTTTTGTGACATACCAAAAGCATTTGACTGGGTTTGACAGCTCCCTGTTTCGGTATTCGATGTTTTCTTCTTCAGTGATTCATATCATATCTAACTAATCGAAAGCAAAAGATCGTCATTTCAAATAATTATTCAAAACTAAAACTTCCTTACGCTGATGATCAACAAGGATCCCTCTTATGTCCTTTGCTCATCCTCGTATATTAACGATGTTGTTAACGACTTCAAACTAGCAATCGTCAATTCCCCGTGACATTAGTCTCTATATAATCATAAAATACTATACTCCGTGACTTGTCTTATTAAATCCATTTAAGACAAATCGAAGTAGTCCTATTAACTTTTGCAATCACCTTTCTTAGTTTTTCGATAATTTGCAAGAAGTAGGTAGAATAGTTAAAGGAGTAACTAAATTGTACAACATTGACGAACTTAGCTGATAATTCATAGCTGTGAGAAGACGGAAACATCGTATGTGTATAGTTGTCTTTTATAAAAAGAAAGAGGGACTGTCTCTGAAAACCTCTCTGAGTTATGTTATACAGCACTACGCACTTCGCTTCATCCTCGATATCCCGGCAAAACAGAGTTTTTTTCCCAAGCATATGCTACATTTCTTTCTTCTCTTAATAAACACATCAAATGTTAGTATCTTTAAAAACAAATTTTACTCCACACCAAAGTAGTCACAATACTATTTGAGGACCGGGAAAAACAACAATAAAACACACAATGCATACATTCTAGGCCTCTGTGTAGGTGTGGTGCAATGGAAACGGCCATTATAATGTATGGAGATATGCATATATGTTTACGTGTAATTGAAATCCATCATATGACCTAATGGGTTAATTGACCTAATGGTATTCAAAACATTAAACTTTCAAAATATGAAACTGCATGAGTTATATCTTAACATATTGTTCGATTGGTTAATATCTATTTTACCAGACCCGCTCTCAAATACACAAACTGATTTTTTAGAAATTTGGGCGTATTACAGGAAACAGGTATTGTAAATATGGGTTTACGCATGAATTTACTTAACATATCGATAAAAAGGGGTAGAAAGATTGGGATACCAGTGAATTAATATGCAAATATTACAGTTAACCCGGATGTAGTTCGAAAAATAGCGACGAATCAATAACTTAACCAAGCCTGTATTTTAAATTGCTTACACAATTGGAAGTCATAGATGGCAGACTATATGAAAATGTGGACGTGTCTATTGCCGTTGTCAATAATATTGTCAACATTCGTAGGGTAAGTAAATTTCATATTTATGTAAATGTAACCTATAAATTATAAAAATATGATAGTTTGCGTATTAATGTTTTAGATTTACAAGTATACTCAAGTGCCCACGTATACGTTTTTTTAAACAAACAATAAGAATCCTAGATGATCTCGATGTATTTTATAAACTTATCATTCAGTAGGCTCTGGTTTTCTGTTATCGTTCTATCGTGAAGGCAGTCAGGATGCGTAGTTTGCTTTCCTTTGTATCTGTTTGAATACGGAGACATAATAATGTCACCCATTACCTACTTATTTGTTCAAAATGACGCTGTGGTTTATTATTTTAAAGTTTTGTATCTTATAAATTTACAAAGTATCATAAAAAAACTAGAATAAAGTTACTCCAGTCAATGGATGAATGTAATCTTGCCAGTGCATCGGTTTTCGTGTTTTTATTTTTAGATAATTATTACGAAAGTTGTTTTGTGGTCTGTTCTGAATTATTTTATTTTCTGGTGCTTGACCGTCTATGCTCTTATTATTTATAAGTTTTATCTAAGTTTTATTAATTATTGCGTATGCCGCTGTAATTATAAACGCGCGTATATTATATTGAATTGAAACGCACACATCTAGTACAGGTCAAAATATGAATTGGCATACGCTCGGCACCAATTGCTGTAACAAGGAACAGCAGCCTGACCATGCTTGGTATTTAGATTTGTCTATTGTATATATTGCTATACTTACCCACAGAACGTCATTATTATTTATTGCGGCATAAGAAATAGAAATTATATCTTTAAAAAATCTATATTTTCACGACACTGTCTCACATGATTTGTCACAAAGCCACAAATATTAATAACTGGCGTCACAAACTGTTCCTTTTAATTATATATATATATATATATCTTTATTTCCTCCAGACACGGAGAGCATATAATACAATATGTAATACAATGTACATATTATCGTTAATATACAATAATATAATAAAGCACAATCAATGAATATTCGCATTACAGCATAAGCAGTATTAATTCACATAATTCAGTGTTCGAGCATTTATCATATTTAATATCTATAGCTTAATGTCCCCCTTAGCTTTTTGAATGTTAAAATTAAAGTAGGTCTTATTTTACCTAGAAAGATGTCTTATCAGTGAAACTGACTTTTACTTGCGATAAAAACATTCCAAAATTTTCTTTTTTAATCACGAAGTACATATAGAAATGTAGTAAAGTATTTTTTTCAATGATATTGCAAAAAAATAAGAAAAGTCACCTAACAACATTTTTACGCGATGTGGCTAAGAAAGGGTTTATGTAAATATTGTGTAAGAGCAACTGAAATATATTTCTTATATTTAACTAGCATTTTATCTATTGTTCTGTATAACTTAATTTAAAAAGCTAATGGGACTTTAAAGACTGAGCTCTTATCATTGAGATGAGAAAACATTTACTGGCGATAAATGTGAATAGATAATGGAATAAGTTACAATTGCAGAATACCTAAACAGTGAAACAAAATGTAGCTGTTTTACAGTGTAGCGATATAACATTTAAGAAATTGTTTAGGCGACTTAACAACAAGACAAACATGTTCATCAAACTAATTAAATAATCTACACATGTATAACGATAGGTCAAAGTAGGTTAACTGATTGTACTCAGTAATCAAGTTCTCACAACTCAACAGAAAATCATATTGTTGACCTGGTGTCATGTCGATGAATGCATTGTAAGTTTGCTGACCAAAACGCTCCATGATGACATTCCATATTTTACAACGTATTTGTTCATTTTCCTTGCAGAAACAAACAAGGTGGATACATAAATTATCACTAAACTATTTCAATATAAGATTATCGTACGCGCAGCACTATATCAGCTATTTGATAAAAAACTATCAGGTGAAAATGCTTGCTCTTCTGTTAAAAGGATTTGTTTGAAACTCAGTTTTACGCAATCATATTAAAATGATTACCGTCCTTTTACTCGCTAACTTTATCATTTTCTGAACATTTAATAACATCAGGTAAATAAAGTACACCTGTATAATAAATAATGTTATATACATTGCATTGTAGTAGTCAGTGTCTAAATAATAAGTACACCTTACAAATTTATGTTTTTTTTCTTATTACTTAAATCATCAAATAATCGTTAACTTTAAACAGGAAGAAAATATAAACGACGCCAATTGGTTACACTCAATAAAGTACGTATTATGTTTACCATGCGTGTGAATAGGCTTGAATGCTTTTCATTTTAATGAAGATTACAGGGGTTCACGCTGAACTTAGTGTATAATAATCAATTTCATTGACCCAGTAGGCTAATTTGCATAATGACATTGCGCATGCCCTGTTGTGTTGATTTGACATTTTGTTCGCATATACATGAAGATGCATATTTGTATACTACTACTTGGTTGTTGTTTAACTTACTTTTAAAATATTTCTTTTGCAACTGGTGACTGATTTAAGATTAGACGTGGTTGTCATTCTTCAGCACACCCGGTAATTTCCGTACCGCGATCTTATCTAAACTGGTTCCCGTTCCATGTTGTGCAGTGCACCAAATACAGAGTAAACGGGGTATAACTTACATCATACCTTGGCCCGTCGAAAGGAAATGTCTCAAATAATAAATCCTTGTGCAGTTTGTGAAGTGAAATCGAAAATGACACGTATTCCTTTCACAGAAGCTGCAAAATTGTCGTATCATTGATTGTTTTATTTTGGCAATTGTGTGATTTTGTTTCAATGTAACGTAAACATCTAATGTCAATCTTACCGTCTTTGCATGATTGCACTCCAATCTCGTATTTAAAAAAAATTAACCGTATCTAAATCATTAACAACATGTGGTAATAAAGATCAAAAGATTAAACCGATGCGAATATAGTTTACAATCTAGGAGCATACATTGTGTTTTATTAACCTGCAAAAAACCAATGTAACATGTGAACAGGAAGAAAAGATCAGCGATTTTGATTGGCTGCAGTCAACACACCTTAATAGTTTTACCCGAAAACTATAAATAAACTTAATAAAACGCACTTCATTTCTCTGAAAATGTGGACTTTCATGTTATTCAAACTGGTATTTCTATTTATGTCTAAAAATATGTATGAAATAATACGTATTTCTGTGTACACTGTAATGTACCATTGATCTGCATGCTGTTAAATCTAATTACCGTTTTCTTGTTTATCTATTTCCATTTCGTATGAAATCAATTTACATGATTAATTTTAACATGTGTGTTTACAAAGATTTGAATACTAGTAGCAAGTTATTTTTAATTTAAGTTAATTTTTATTGAATAGTAATTTAGCATACAATGAAGTTGTTTGTAATTTTTAAATGTACATTATAATGTATTTTATACATCGAAATAAGACCGAAATTGCGAACATTTAACTCGTGTCACTGTAGGTTTATTCGACACATTATTATTTTTTTACATTCGTGATTTAGGCATTTATACTGATGTAACGTGTTGCACATGGTTTGTGTTATGTCGGTTTATGTCGTCAAAGTTATTAAGCATGATCATATGCTAGTGGTATTGGTAATAGTCCGTTATGGTTTAATAAAGAATGTGCAATAAAGCGACATTTTTTATGAAAATCTCAAGCAGGTAAACTCACCAATTGATCATTGTTGTTGGCGCGGCGTAAAATTTCAATGAAAAATGATAGTTCGTATCTTGTACTTGTGTGCAATTCAGTACTTTTATACTAAGAGTATTGATATATTTGGGTGTTTGAAGAAATATGTAAGAAAATTTGTAATTAAATGTAAAATTAGACGTAGAGGACAAGATGCACATATGTGCTTTGGTAGCAACGTGTGTGCATTGAGTTCTTAAAAAAAGAAAACAAATAAAACCCCAAAACATCATAACGAATACGATTCCTCCCTAGTTTGATTGTGAATGTCTGAAAGTCGAAATAGGGCAAGCGAGTGTAATGGTTTTCTTCCAGACGGATAATTTGATTCAATTATTCATACCAGCGTTTTTTTTCCAGACGGGGGTATGCAACATCAAATCATCACAATGTTTTTAACTGACGGTTAATTTCTGGAAAATTTACAAACATTCCTAATTATGGTAGTAAAATATAACAATATTATATTATAATAAGAGTATGAAGACACGTTAAACAGAAAACACAAAACTCTCTTCAGGCTTTGCATTGTTGCATTTGGCAAAGGTTTGATTTTTTGTGTCTTCTAATTTGTATATAGTCAGGTTGTTTGCTATATGTTTAAGTTCCTTTCTTAGCAACCCCAGGGAAACAAAAAAAGGAGGACAATACACAGTGTCCCCAATACAGTTTATAACCTGCAGGTTACAGGGGATGGAAACTTGTTTCACAAGCCCAACATCACGCTTATCATCGGTGCTAGTCTTATTTCCATAATTTGTATGTCAAATTGCTAATTACACAAATGTCGCATTGTATTTGTAGATCGGCCGCTGCTAATTACTGTCCTGTCAGCCACAAGTGCTCATTTCAATGCACCATTCAGTCTAGGTACACAACAAAATGTGGTGTTTTTGGATGGAAACGTTGCACAAGATACAGGTAATGAATTTGTTAGGGATCATTTGGGTTTTTTCACTCACCAATCACACTCCTTTCTCAAGTGTTATCGTTTACGCAAATGCTTTCCGATATTAATATGATCAAAGATGCTACCATCACACATTTTTGTCTCCCCATTAGATTATTTTCCTGGTGAATGAGTTGTATGAAAAAGGATAGTACTTGTTTATATTGCAGGAACAGAGCTTAATGCAACTTACGGTAACATAAAACTGAAATACTAACTTCGAACGACAGTAAAACAATTCACGAATTAGTAAATTAAAACATACCTTTGTTGATGGGACAAAACACAACATTTAACATAACGTGTATATTCAATTGTCAAGTCAAATAAGAAGATCATGAATCTTTTTGTATTCTGGTTTTCTCATTTATGTTTAAATTTATGAATTGTAGAACTGTTTACCAAACTTGTTACAAAACGTGCTATACACAACATTGTTGTGCGGGCTACACAGGAGCTAGTTGCTCAACACGTAAGTTTCATTTAAACATGAACTTGTTTATCAGGACAGCAGAATTATAAGCTGATCGTTCTGTGTGTAGCTGGTTTGACCTGGAGAAAATCCAAACAACATTATTGAACCAATAGTTCAAACTTTTAAGTTAAAGAAAACTATGGAAATAGTCAGTAGGCTAGATGGTAAAATGGCGGCATTTTTCAACTACAATGTCAATGTTTCACTAGCGTCCTTCCGTATAAAATATAAATGTTGTTCAGTATGTTGATAGTAAGTTTTTGCCCATTAAAGTCCCATTAGCTTTTTGCTATAGAGAAAATATGCAAAAGCATTCAATTGCTGATATTATTCCAAGATAATTATTACCGACGAAACAAGCCCTTTTTCTTCTAAAAGCACTCATTTCACTGTAATTTTTGCTGTTGTAAACTTGAAATATGTAGAGCGCGTGAAGTCACTTTACGACGTGTGCATAACTTGACTGCGAGAAAAAACAACTGTTCTATAAATAGTATTTATTTCAATGATGTTTAAAAAAATACCATATTGGTTTTGGAAACATTTTTCTTGCTATAAAGTATGCGCGGGAGGAAGATACACATGATTCCTCTGTTATAGAACAAACAGAAACTATAACGACCAATAAATGTATATGCTTATGGGACTTTAACAAAAACACAAACAATTGGGCAAATCCTCTTTAATACTGTTAGAGATTTTATATCAAGATTTGTCAAATAAAAGATCAGAATTAATTAAACCTTTATGGTTGACTGTTTTATATACAGCACTGTTTATCGTGGTTGCCAGTTTGCCTTTTGTTCGCAACATAATCCATACATTCTTGTTTCTTTAAACTTAGCGATATGTTCTGGAACGGAAAGTTGTCTCAATGGTGGAACATGCTCCTCACCTGGTGTTTGTAGTTGTCCTACCGGATATTTACCTCCGAGGTGTACAGGTAAGTCAGACAAAGATAGTTTTATGATGGGAATAAGCCTCTCTATTTCTGTATTGTTGGATATAGAAAACGCGATAACACAAGGAATTAGTAAATTGAATTGTACATGGAAAGGTGAAGCTCAAAATTAAAGCTAAAATATTTTGAATTGCTAAATGTTTATTATTTTCTGACGAAAAGAAAAACGAGTGGTGTAAAACGGGGGAGCATAAGTTATTGGATGGCAAAATCTACGGGGTGGCAATTCATCAAGAGTTACTCGCCTCAACTCTAAGATCTCATGCAACAAGACTTAAGCAACGATTACCATGAATGACTCCCCTTGACACCAATGTTAGAACTCGATAATCCAAATCCTAGAGCAAGGACTTTTCATATTTTGTCCATTACCGTGAGGCGAAGGAGGCTTGAGAATGGACAACGGAATGAGATAAGTACTATGGAAACAATTAACGGTGATACAAATAATTTAAAACAAATAGCTGGCTTCGTTGGTGAAAATGAGGTTGGGTAGAACAAACTTAATTGTAGATAACAGTACAAGAAGTTCTCTTATTGCTTGGGTATCAAGGAGTGGAAAATAATGAATCAGAGCAGCAGTGAATATCGTCATTATCGTCTCGTATTAAACTATTAAACTGAACGTGCTTTACATTACTCCATGTACAGGAGGGTGTTTCAATGCGATATTTGTTTGAAATGTTTTGGCAGGAAGAAAAATATGTCACGGTATAACCGATTCAGAGCATTCTTTTATAAACTCGAATGAAGACGCAATGTCAGTCATGGAAGCGACAGAAAACCTTGTTGGGTTCATTGATACAAACACGTCAAATATCATTGACAATGATGACAATATATCCGTTACAATAGATGAAACTTTGAATATATTGATGCTGGGGACAAACTTGTAAACATGCGTTTTAAAGACTAGATAAGTATCAATCGCAGTCGAAGTGAATGAGGTCACGAATATAAATACGGACGTCAGTGGTACAAAAGTCCGGAAAACTGTGTCAGAATTATAGATAATTACCTACGAGTAAACCAGGGAGGAACAGTTTCAGTAATTAATGGTAATGTTCGATGATGTATAGAAAGATCCTACACATAAAAAGGACAATCAATCAACTAATTGATGAAGTACAGGAAGTCTTGTCTCAATGGCAAAGTTCTAGGCCCATACGACATATCTCAATTAGACGCAGTATTAGAACCATTGGACTGATTTCTTGTGGCGTACCAGGCGTGTTTTATACAAAAAAAAACTTTATGATATTCGAGGAATGTCATTTCATGTGGATAATCATGGGATAATAAAATACACATATAGTTAATGAACTATGTCATTGCTTAGGCTTTCAAGGTCATCCTCATCTTCATAACTTTCAACAGCTACATCGGGATAAATCATTTTGTGTTTAAGAGTAAGACATTATTACGTTATGATAATGTGCTTTATACGAAATCTCAAAATAAATCGTATACCAAATAGTTAAGACATAAGTCAGTCTATCCAGCATGTTGAGTGATTACACAATGTTTCATCAATATAATTATTAGTTATGGAAAAGTGCGAACAAGAAATTGAAATGCCTTCTTGAATAAATGTGGTACGTAACAATAAACACGGGTTATATTGTCTGCTTTATTAAGTATAATGCGAATTAAAGCCAGCTTGAATACATCTCAAGCCTATGCTATTAAGACAGTCCAAATACTCATTGTGTAGAAAATTAGAATTAGCGTATACTAGTAAAATTTATGTAAGTTAATTTGTAATTCTACCGAAACCTGAAATGAGCAATTTTCATTAATTTTCTTGATTGATAATTATATAACCACTGCTAAAAAGTTTAATTAAATGTTACCATAGTTAACCTTCTGTTTTTTGTCAATTAATTGATAAATACCACGAACGAACATCTGTCATAAAATAGAATAGAAACTTTCGAGTAGTAAAAAGTTGAAAGAAATTATCATAATTTCAGGATATCAGAAAATATCGAGATAGTTAAGCCTGAACAACTCATACTGTTTTACAAAAGTCTGTTTAAATTGTAAAGAACCCTTGACATTAACCAAGCTATAAAAGAGAACCTCACTTCTATAAAGTAGTCATATTATTTCCCTATATAATATATATAAAGCCGGATGATTGCATTTAGAGTACTTTTGGGTGTAACACATAACGAAAAGTACATCTAAAGAGAAAAATTACATAAACAGTGTTTTTGTAGCTATCAAGTTCAACCATTAAAACCTCGTTTGTGAATTGAATGCTACATAAGCAGCCATACATGACATTAACAACACTGAACACGTAGATATGAGATAAATAAATTTAAATTTGAATATCGTTAGTTCATAAAACACCATAAAGAATACATAATTTGTTGCAATTATATACATTAGATTTAGTGCTTCAGCAAACTTATTGAATATATTAATTAAGTTAACGTTTATTCTGATGGATAAGCATAAAGATCTGTTTTTTATATATAAGCAGCGAAAACTTTAGAATTTACCATCGCCACAACTAAAACACTGTGATGTTATTGATGTTATCAGAATTCATTTTTTGAATGGATGAGTTTGAAAACATTGAAGTAGAGGAAAATAACTATTGAAGTCTTAATGTTGATTTACTCCATATTGCGCGTCTTTTTGTTTCCCTAATTTGACTCCCATTATCAAACGATGATTATATAAGAAAAACTTAAAAAAGTCAGGGTCGAGGTAGTTACTCTTGATGACTTTACATTAGCCTTATTGAATGTCATATCGAACATTTGCTCATAGGATTTATTTACTTAAATCTTGGCGCAGTAGATTGATATATTGAATATTTTCAGAAATTAACGAATGTGCAACAGATACTCATGGTTGTCAACACAATTGTGTGAACACAGATGGTTCCTACTACTGTACATGTAGGACTGGTTACACTCTCAACACTGATCAGAGATCGTGTATTGGTATGTACATGTACAATGCTGTTACTATATGTGTTTAGAAAGGTTCGCTGAGACGTCTGTTTAGACATTATCATCGTCTTTATATATGAAGTAAGCTATATGAATATTTTCAACAACACATGCTTCGGTTGTCAGATCTTAAGTACAGAAGTACACTAATTGATAAAAAGTGCATCTTATATTTCACCCATGGTTTCGTTTGCTTGGATTGACAGGACCCTTAAAGGTATGCATTACTTTGTAGTCTATCACCAGGACTCTTAATTTCTCTCAATACTAGTTTTATGGGATTAACGAACTTTTACCAGACGAAGATTCCACGCATGATTTGTCTCTATACCATGTGTAATAATCTGTACATGCATAACGCTTAGGACCTGATAAAATCTATACAAGGATATCATACATTTTAAATAACCTTTAATACTATATCGTATGCGGTAAAAATATTAAAACCGCCAAAACACTGAGTTGGGGATGTTTTGATGATAAAACTTGATGGCCAAATTGATATCGACGTCGCAACTACCTATTGATCTGCGCCGCAGAGGCTATGCTGCATTAAAATGATTATTAAGTATTATTTATACCAATATCATAGATATTTTATATGAAATAATGCGTGAAATATTGGAAACGAAAATGTCGCAAAAAGTGAAGATTTCATCTTCTTTTTCCTCTTTGCTTTTGTTTCGGACACAGCTTATACATCGACCTATATGCTATAAGTTAGAAGTCAGTGATTGGAATAATGATTTCCTCTCCAGTTAACTTAATATATAATAAAGACAAAGACAGACTATATTTGGTTCTGCCATTTTGTATCATTCCTGATTAACCACACGACCATTAAATTACAAAGGCGAGGTATCTGTTCGTACCTTGACAGGTTACAGACAGTAGCGCCATTTCCACATGATTGTCTTATGAACAAAACGTTATGGTATATGCTTGCATTCTCAGACATTCTATGATGTTTTAAATCAAATACATTTATATCATAATGTTACAGATGTCAATGAATGTACATCAAACAATGGAGGATGTTCTCATAATTGTATCAACACAGTTGGTTCTTTTAAGTGTGGTTGTCGTGACGGATATTCCAGCAGTGGATATTCATGCAGTGGCAAGATATTTCTTCTCAATAGATATGGGAAATTCCATTTTTTTCACCTTTACCTTCGTATTGAGTTTTAAAGATAGAGCTATTATATTCATGCAAGTTCAACACTTACGACTAATAAATAAGGCGGCAGTAAATATCATTATATAAATGGTGAAATTTTCCAACTTCTATTGATTAAGTGTATCTCTTTCGCAAATGACAATGGTGCATATAGATAAGAAATTGACTCCTAGAAATAAATCACATGCAACACTTAAGCTCAAAACTGTAATGAATTTCGATCGGCTTACGTTCATGCAACACTTAAGCTCAAATCTGTAATGGATTTCGATCAACTAATGTTCATGCAACACTTAAGCTCAAATCTGTAATGTTTTTCGATCAACTTATGTTCATGCAACACTTAAGCTCTAATCTGTAATGTTCTTCGATCAACTTATGTTTATGCAACACTTAAGCTCAAATCTGTAATGAATTTCGACCAACTTACGTTCGTCATTTTCCTCAATCTTCAGATGAAAATGAATGTCAGCTCGGAACAGCAGCTTGCTCTCAAAAATGCACAAACCTTATTGGGTCATACCAGTGTTCATGTTATGAAGGTTACTGGTTAGATATCGATGATGCTACTTGTGTCGGTAGGTTTTGTTTGTCTTAAAGTTAACCACCTTGTTCCACACTTTTATATGCATTTTGCTAGATTTTCACTTACTTTCTAGTAGATGCATACATAATTTAAATGAGCGAGGCTCCAAAGAAATCGTATGTTTAATCGAATTCAAGAAACATAATCCATTGGATTAAGATTGTAATATAATTATTATGTAGAGCCAAGATGTATAAAAATTAAATGTAGAGGATACACATAGTGTCAGTCATTGAGCAGAAATAAACTATGAATAATCTTAATTGCTCTATTATTCCATTTTATAACACGAACGAAATTTCTTCAACAATTATTAATGACACGCAGCCTTTAAAATGACCTTTGTTGGTCATTATTTAGATTTTCTGAAGTAACATGGGGTTCGATCTATTCAAAAGTTATTGAGATTAAAGATTATCACAAAACGTCAATGATCTGGTACTGATATCATCTTTTGCAGACATAGACGAATGTTCAGAGGGTACCGACACGTGTGAAGTATACTGTAATAATACTATTGGGTCCTACAGTTGTAGTTGTGATGCAGGCTATGACACAGACGGTGATAGATGCCTTGGTAGACAATTTTGTAGTATACACTAACACAAATATGAGCAACCATTAATCGGGGATATTTCTTTTACAATATCATGTATATTTACTTAAGATATATAATATGTAATATGTGTGGAATTATAAAGGAAAATCATTTTGGTTGTTCTACAGGGCCAGGAAATCATGATTGAAATGAAGGTAAATAAGAACAATACATCGGAAACTTTGAATGCAGATATATATGTTGAAAAACTACAATTAAATCGATATGTTAGAACTTTCCTTTCTCTGTAGATTTCTATATTTAGGGATATACTGTAAAAGATATATATCAACACCCTAAAGGGATACATTCTGCGAGGAGTTTGAAATAATTTTGCAATCAATACTGATATTGTTGAACTCTGTATAATAATTTCAAGTTTTCGGTAAAAAGTTTCTAATACATAGGAAACAAACTTGTTATTTCGAATCCCGAGACCAGAAATAATTGCAGATGAGGAAGCTGATAAGTAGAATTACGAAAGGTCCTTACACCTAATGTTTCACCCACCGTTAAAGCTAGACCCTGTCATGTCCATGACCCTAGCTGTTGGTGACATTAGACACTAAAATAAATAACACCGTCAAATTTTCAATAATTGACAGATATAGACGAGTGTACTTCAGAACCATGTGATCAACTTTGTTTTAACAAACCAGGATCCTATCAGTGTGATTGTGAGTCTGGTTATCGACTGAATGATGCTTCTCGATGCCATGGTATGTCTAATTTATAATAATGTCGAATACAATATTTTCGAAAAGCTACTACCGCGGAATAATTAATTCTCATTAATAACATCCGCAAGGAAGAAAAATATTGAATGATTCAATATATTCTTTGTTATTAAGCGTTAAGTAGGCCTATAATAAATCAAATTTTGACAAAATGAAAGCCAGACATGTTAGTGGAATGTAGAAACAGCTTTAATGGTACACAGCAAGACGTTTCTATACAAGCATGTGATAATCCGTTCAAAATTAGGTATGTACGAGTATATGCCATAGGAGAGACTTCATGCTACGTCACTAAGCAAATCTGAGCTAGCTAGACCTATATATGTATTTGCGTGGTGGAATGCATGCGCATGCAAGAGAAGCTGTTGGGACATCATATAGAACTTTTCTTTCGAATTCTTCTTCTCTTATTGGAACCTAAATATTGTCATGCAGCAAAAAACTACTGATAAAGTCATAAAACATTGCGATGGACTGGGTGTCCTTAAAGTGATACATCATTTCATTTTTGACAAAAGTGAAAAGAAGACATTGTACAAGGTTCATGGGTTTCTTACCATTAAACAATATTTAATTAACCAGATATAGATGAATGTGCTGAGCATGTATCTGGTTGTTCAAACGGATGTACGAATCACGAGGGGAGTTATAGTTGTACGTGTCCAAGTGGGTACGTTCTCTCAGACAATGGTTTCACATGTGAAGGTCAGTATATTATTAAAATAAGTTCCTATTTTGCAGCTATCCGTCAACTTATTCTTACATATCACACGATTCATATAATTCATTTGAACTCGTGCCGTGAAAACAGTTAATGGACTTCCTTTTCATTGTATAATGAATCGACTTTATTTCGAACAAGCTCTTAGCACAATATTTTATTAAACTATTAAAGTAGGTTACCAGCAGTAGTTAAACAGTTATTCAAATATATTATCTCCTTTATCAGATATAGATGAATGTCAGAACGTTGAGTGTCAGCATGGCGGAGAGTGTTCAGATGGACTCAACTCATTCACGTGCATTTGTTCTTCTGGATACACGGGCACTTATTGTGAAACTGGTAAAATTTATTTCTAGTGTTAAAAACTCCTGCATAAACTCATAGACCATGTGTAAATAAGACAATTACATGATTTGTTACTGACTATTCGTATGTCCGGAATGGTCAGATGTAATTAGTTTTTTTTCTATTTTGGAAAGAGCCAAAATGCTGTTGTTACAATCGTCGGCAATTTGTCTCCAGATAATTTCAACTGTATTTCTTGAAAAATACTTCAACAAACCTGAACGCATTTGAAATCATCTTCCAACTCATACTGTAATGACAGATAAGTACCAATGTTAACGTCCAAGGAGGAATGCATGCATCTGTTCTTGTTAATTTCAAATGTGTTGTCACCTGAGCTAGTGTAGTTTTGTTTAATATGTAAATCACTTTTTACAACAAATAACTGCCAAAAGGTCAATCAGTTTTACAAATCTACTCGATAATACAAATATTTGCGTACCTTTACATTTTGGGTAGTTTTAGTTTTAATCACTGTCAACATGTATCTAGAGATATTGTTGGGTGCACAAGCTCACCTTATATTTTAACAGTACGAGAAATACTGCAGATTTTTGTAGATTCAATTTCGAAATATTTATCTACGACATTTCAAATCATGGGTGACGTTTTTACAATTAAAGGGAAGTAACTCATTTAAACACCCTTTTACGTACTGGTGACTGCACTTTTTTCATCTGTTCATGATTTCAGACTTAGATGAGTGTTTAGACTTCAATGGAGGATGCGAAGACAACTGTACAAATACAGAAGGCTCTTTTAACTGCAGTTGTTTTGACGATCGTGTTCTTCAAGATGACAGACTTTCATGCAGTGGAGGTAATTAAGTGTGTTAACAAAAGTGTGTAAAAAATTAGACTGAACCTTTTTGAATTAGCGACTGAAATGTATCCACAAGAATTTCATCTCATTATGTCACTTATTCGATACCAACAGTATTGTTATAACTTGGTTCCTAATATAAATCCCGTCACCTTTGCTTTCGTTCCTTTCTATTACTCATTGGAATTTACTCATATGTTAAAGAATCACCGAAGATATATAGTGACGTTTTTTCGTTTGCGGAACGAATGGCGTGAAGAGAAGCAAAATTATTCTGGTGCTTGTTTTTCTTTTTGTCGACTGCTACGCTTGATATTTCGTGTACGTTCTTATTTAAAATAATTGCAACTTAATCTATATTTCTAAAACATTATATGGTGTTATTAGTACATATATATTTATCTTTATGTGACTTACGTGTTTCAACAAACTAAATACCTACTTCAAAATGCTTTGTATAATAAACAGGTACTGCTAATGGCGTAACTGTATTTGAGAAACGGTCCATAGCGGGCCAACTTTTGGCGAAGCCATGTTTCGAGGTGCTACTCACTCGTTGCATAGATGGAACAGATATTGAAGTCAGACTTGCATCAACATCGGAATGGTATACATTGGAAGCTGATCAGAATACATTTTACACTTTTGGAATTTCCTACGTGACAATTAATTCATTTTCTGTGCCTGTTTCACTCAAAGGCATCAAAGTGTCAGTAACAAGTAACTCGTTTGAATTTAGTCACAATCCTGACTTTGAAGTCAATGACGGTACACTGAAGGACTCAGATTTGACCTCTCCAGGTTGTGAGGCTTATGTTTTCGACGAATCCGAAATATTTGATTTCATTTCGGCTGACTCATTTTTGAAAACATTTTTGTGGTCTCTTTTTCCACAACTTCCGGATTGGCTACAATTCGGAAAATCTAATCATCCAGCAATTGCCGTTCAAGACATGAAAAGCGATCTGATATATGGACGTAACGTGGATACGTTGACGGAATGTTCCGGTGCACCAGTTATCGATTATCATCTTTATTCGATGTTCCGGTTTGACTCTGGATTTTCTCTAGAAATTTATGGAACTGAAATAAACTTACCATCATTATTAGAGGGAAGAAAATTCTGTATTATTGCTGATCTTTGTCAAGATTTTGGTGGTTCCATATTTTTGATGATACCAGCAGAGAGTCGTGATCTTCTTCTTGAATTACCAGTTTTTAAGTCTCTTAAAGATGAACTGAATCTTCAGATAAAACCACGGGGAATTGGATTATCACTCATGAAAGGTATTAACGTTGATTATCAGCAGGCAATGCAAGTATGGAATGGAGACCACATGTTCCAATACTCGTGAGTTTGTTTTTGTACATTCATACAATCATTTAAACTAAATGGTAATCTAGATCGTTCAAATACAAGAAGTTCATCCAGAAGAATTACATACGCATAAAGTATTTTAAGTGATATTTTAGTCCTTAAGTAGGTCTTTATACCAGTAGATACTGTACTGTATATCATGATGAACTAGTATGAAAGAAGCAGTATTAGTGAATTTATTTTGTACATTTAAGGGTTATTCGGACTGCAGACCTATGGATTGGCGGTGAAGTTGAGAAAAATGATAAATATTTCTCTATCGAAGGAAGTGCAGATATGTATTTTGATATACCAAATATAGAGACGGTAGGTTCTTCTTTCATTGATGGCATTGATACCTACTTGTAGATAGAAAGAAACAAACTTATCTATCAATGAGAACAATTACTTCACCGAACATATTGTTTACTGAAGTATGGTTAAACATAACTGTTTGAAATACTTGATGTTATTCATTGTGTACCAAAATAGCATGGGTTAGGTTAACCCATTAAACTTATTTCACCACTCAGCACTTTTGCTACATGTTGTTCACAGGTGGCATCCTTCGGGGAATGTTTTATTCTCAATTTTGGTATGATCCTGCATGTTGTGCCTAAATGTTAATGTATAGATAACACAAGGATTCATTAGATATTTAGTGTATAGCATTGTCTAGTGGACGTCTACCAAATTTGTTCAAGTTATAGCATTGGGGTTCAATTTAATTTGATTGTACATCTATAGGCTTATGTAGGAAATTAAAAAGATCTTTTTGTCGGAAACTACAATGCATAGAGCATAGATATTTGGTGTGTAGTATTGTCTAAATTTGTTCAAATTATGGCATTGGGGTTAAAATTGGCTGCGCCCCGGGGTTTACATGATTTTACAAAGGCTTATATAGGAACATTAAAAAGAAATATTACTATCAGAAACTACTAGAGCTTAGATATTTGGTGTGTAGCATTATTATTTTAACCTCTACCAAGTATGTCCAAATTATGGCCCTAGGCTCAAAATTGGCTCTATTTACTTGATTTTACACAGGCTTATAGGTTAAGTGGATTTTACCGTTTCGTCTAGCATCTTGCTAGAATACTTTCATACTTCTACAGTTGTTGCGTATGATCATTCTCAATACACCCGTATCAAGAAATCCCACTTTGAACTTGACCTTGACTTAATTTGGACTTCTGATTCTGTACCAGGTTAAGTAGATTTTACCGTTTCGTCTTGTACCAATACCTCTTGATAGATCGCTTTCATACTTCTACAGTTGTTGCGTATGATGATTCTCAATCCATAGGTAATGACAAATCTCAATTTTGACCTCGACCTTTACTTAGTTTGGACTAAGAATGATTCTGAACCAGGTTAAGTAGGTTTTACCGTTTCGTCTAGCATCAATACCACTTGCTAGAATGCTTTCATACGTCTACAGTTGTTGCGTATGATGATTCCTAATCCATATGTAATGAAAAATCCCAATTTGACATTGACCTTAACTTAATTTGGACTTAGAATGATTCTGTACTAGGTTAAGTAGGTTTTACCGTTTAGTCTAGCACCAATACCACTTGCTAGAATACTTCCACACTTCTACAGTTGTTGCGTATGATCATTCTCAATACACCCGTATCAAGAAATCCCACGTTGACCTTGACTTAATTTGGACTTAGAAGGATTCTGTACCAGGTTAAGTAGAATTTACCGTTTCGTGCTAGAACACTTTCATACTTCAAAAAGTGGTTGCTTATGACCATTCTCAATCCACCCATAATTATCAAACACCGACTTTTACCTTGACATTGTTCAAATGGGCTATTGCTGCACAAGCATGCCACCGGGGGCATACGCGTTTAAAAAAAATGATTTTACATTTGTATTATCGGATATACCATTATGTTTCAGGAATGGGAAAAATGAAGTACATCTGAATAGATATACAGTAATTTTCTCAACATTACAAAAAAGTCAACTCTATTCTAAAACTTTAAAGTTATTATTTATCCCTAAGACTATTACATGCTTCAAGATTTTTTCTTTCATACCTTATTTACATTTAAGATGTTCACTTCCCTTTTCCGGGATGAGTGGAATGGTCTCGTGGAAATAAAAGCGTCAGCATCACCAATATTTCGATTTAAACTCTTTGGAAAGGACTACGCAGTAAAGTTTACAATTGCAACCACTGACATAGATGCTTATGTATCAATAGGAGGTATTGTGAATGTTTACTATTTGTCATTCTATATATATACATATATATCTATAGTAAGCATTTAGAACTCATAGCACAGTGAAGGCTTAATATAAAGACCACATTGAGGATCAGAAAAAATGTTTTATTATTTAGATGCATTTATGATCAAGATAGAATGCAGAATAAATATGAGTCCATAATGGGGCGTTGTTAACACTTATGGAAAGCAATAGCCATACTGCGGCCGAGTGGTAAGGGTGTCCGCCTTCTGGGCGGGAGATCGAAGATTCGAACACCCATGAAGACTTGGTTGAAACTGTTGTGGTCGGTTGGTGAGCCGCCAGCTAGTTAAATGATGGTTACCGTAGGCCCATCACAGCCAGGCATCCGGCAAAAGGAGTAGGGATTCGGGAGGTACTATGCGAACATAAATTAGGTATCTCATAAGCCAATATGGATAGCCATTTCAATAGGGATGACACTATAATAAACAAAACCTTTCTTTTTTATATAGTTTGTTGTCAAGGAAATAAGTATAATATTGAATTCTTCATGTAAAATATATTTTTCTGTGTCAGGTACAAACAGATTAGAGTGTGGTGAGAATTCTAATCCAGCTGGTTTATTCTTCTCCGTTTTCATCAATATAAACCCATTTATGGATGTTCCAATCTTGAAGGACTGGTTCAAAAGTAAAATCCGAGTATATGGCTTTGTTTCAAAAGGATCACAGGAAATTCCCACATCCATTGACCATTTTTCTGAAGCAATACTTCAGATCGACCTCATTGTGAATAAAACAATTGATAAAATTGAAACATCACTGAATGAATTTGAAGTTATTGTTAGTAGCACAATAGTGTCATTGTTGCAAACAATTAATGAAGGTCTATCTATTATGCAAGAAATAATTGATATACATTTACCTAATGCATGGAGTTCCGGTGACATTAACGGTATAATATCATCTATTGAAAGATTGAGGCAATTGTTTGCAGACGTTAAACATACAGTGAAACAATTCATCGCCGCTGTAGAATTTATCTTAAACGAAATTATCGAATCACTGGTCATCATGCTTAGAACAGCAATAGAGGAAATTGAAAACTTTATCAGGAATATTTTGAATTCAATTACCGAATCTATATTGAAGGAGGTAGGTGATTATACAGACTTTGGCTTGAAATGTAATACAGATATAACCATATTTGGTTTATCATTTCCGAATATAGATCTTGAAATAGTTCATTCAGAAGGCAATTTATTTCAGTGCTCCCGATTTGACTCAGTCATTGAGTTTTTGGATGGAGAGGAAGCAATGCGATTTCTTGGAAGGTTTCCACTTCCGATTAGATTAGGTAAATTTCTGAAATTAGAAACCGGTGGAATTGGCGGCGCTCTGGCTTCTAATTCAAACAAAGTAGTATTTCATTTTCAAGCTGTTGCTAGCTTCCTTGGGATACGCGCAACTGGTGACGTTTTTATTACATCTGGTCGTGGTTTGTATTTTTATGTAGAAGGAAACATTTGGAACATATTTTTAGCTCAAATCGATGTATCAGCGGAACTCGGGAAAAAATGGCATGAGCTGACGTTTGTAATTGAAGGTCGCTTTGTTACAAAATCTAGGAAAAAACGACAAGTACAACATCGTACTGAAACCTTCCAAGATAGTTATGTGGACGGCTTAATTAAATGTGTTGGTATGGTATCAGACAATACACAGAAACGTTTGAGTGGAGTTCAGGATAGTTTAACTAAAGCTCAGTCGGCTTTTACGAAAGCTCAGAACTGGCTCGAAGATAAGAAAACAGCTGTTAGGAATGCAAACATTGCATTTGATAAAGCTGTAAATGTACTAGAATCAGCCAAACAGAAACTTGAAATTGCGAAAGGTCCACTCAGAGAAGCTATTGCTAAACTGGAAGCTGCTCAGAAGAACGTGGACAATCTTTGTCGAATACGTACATGTTCAAAGATCTGTATTCCTGGAATCAAATGCAAAATATGCCATAAAAGGGTATGGGGTGTTCGAATACCATATCCATGTTGCAGGTTTACTAGTTGCATGATTAGTTTTCCTAATCCACTGTGCGTCCTTGCTAACATTGCATGCAGGATTATAAGAGGCATTGCATATCTAGCCTTGGAAGTAGCAAAAATATTTGTAAGAGGAGCATTACTTGCGTTCGACATAGCACAGGCAGCCCTCAGTGTTGCACAGGTTATTGTAGATAAATCTCGAGTTGTACTTCGTATTGCTGAAGGAATTCTCGATCTCGCCCAAGCAGGTCTGGAATTTGCGAAAGGAGTTTTGGAAACAGCTAAAGCGGCATTGGAAGTAGTAAAACGTGTTATAGGGGCAGCAGCAAAGGTCCTACAACTTGTCCTAGAATATGGATTAAAGAGCTTGCTGGATGTGCGAAACTGTAGATTCAAAGTCGAGGTGTCAACGAAAGATCTTCCCGTTTTTGATGTCTCGTGTGAAGTTAATGCATTTCGACTAGGATGGACAAAGGTTCAAATGACAATTAATTTCAAAAATATACTACAAAGTATCTGGCAAGCCGCCCGTGCAACGATATCTGCTTTGATGAAAACACTGGGAAATGTGTTTGGAAGAAAACGAAGAAGCGTTGAATTTGAAGCCTCTTCAAAAGTACACAGACTGTTAAGAATATTACGTCAGGCGGATGATTTCGAGCAACTTTCACAGAATGACACAATTGATGTAACTGATGGGAACGAGTTCAATTTGGCTGAAAACGTAGACGCAGCTGACCGAATTCGTAGTTATGATAAAAAGTGTCGGACAATGCAAATCTTGCAGGCCTTTCTTCATGACGCATTTGAGGCTTTGCAAGATACTGTGAATTATTCTAAATCATATTTAAATGATATAAGAAAAGTTAAGGACGATTTACTTCAATATAACAGCACCGACACCGAAGCGCAAAACATAACAGCAGAAGATATTGGTATCAATGCAGAATACGCCGCGAATGATTACAACATGACTGAAGTACACATTAATATTGCTTTGGAAGAAACTAAATTGTCTGCAACTAATGACACTATTCTACTGGAGATAAAAAATGCTGCGAACTCTTCCCTGCACAATGTTGAGATGGAAACAAAATCCATGGAATCAATAGATTTTGTTAATATTTGGTACACGGCTATGGACAATATAACAAAGGAATATTTCAATGATACTGAATGCGGAGACTTTAGAGATTGCATGTTCTATACAATTTCGTCATTTTATGAACTTTATGAAGCGGAGGAATTTCCTAATGTATCATCAGTTAAACAGTCTATACTTGATCTGGAACATGTTGTCATCGAATCCTTCCAAAATGAAACAAACTCAATCACAGAAACATCAGATGTTATGGAGCTCATTGTAAACGAAATAAATCGTTTAACAGATATGAATCCTTTCTGTTTGGAAGCACCAATAATACATGTACACCCCAAAAATGTGACAGTGTTATTGCAAACCGTAGCCAAGTTCAATTGCTTTGCATCTGGAGATCCGGAACCGTCTTACTGGTGGTACAAAGATGATGTATTGTTACCAAACGAACGAACAAATGCACTTACATTGACGAATATATCAGAATCGGATAATGGTACTAGGTTGACTTGTGTCGCGGGTAATATTGTTGCTAACATTTCGTCTTTAGATGCTTATATTCTGACAGCCGATTCTGGTAAGTACGACAAAAATATGCAAGTCTATTCCATTTTGCAAACCATCAATCCCTTTTTGTACATTCGCTTGTAACATAGTAAAAAGTCGAGTTTCATTTACATGTATATCAGCACTGTAAAAAAGTCAGTTGATTGTCATATCACGGCTGAAACATATCAATTCGTCTTGACTTTGATATGCAGGTTGCTTAGAAGATTGAATTTTGATTAAACTTCATGACAATGAAGCATTTAAAATTGTTTAAATTTAATAGCGTCTGTGCTACTTGAACTGACATGAATTGTTTTACGTTGTTTTACATACATCTGAATAGATTCTGACGAGTGTGTAGTTGACAATGGCAATTGTGAATATGATTGTGTCAACACTATTGGTTCGTACTATTGTGTCTGTCCAGAAGGCTTTAACGTTAATGAAACTGACGGACTTACCTGTACAGGTTTGTTGAACATTAGATAATTCTCCAACGGCAATACTCATGTTCTGTATGTTTTCACATAACAACATGGATAATTATGCTAAGTGCTGATAGATAAATGCCAATGATGAATAACAAGCATTGACAAATAAATAAAACATGTATTTCTATATCATTGTATCTATTCCTTCATCATTATATTATGCAAAATGTTCTGAAATTTTATTTTATCTGTACACTTTCACAAGTCATGTAGTGTTTACAAATTATTACACACTTTTTCGTCTGTTGGGCATCCAGACTTTGCATTGTAGTATCGATCAAACAACGAATTGATTGATTGTGTATTATTAGATACGAATGAATGTGACGGACAGTTTGGAGAAGGCATGTGTGAACAACTATGCAATAACAACATTGGAGGATATAACTGCAGTTGCAACGAAGGATACGTACTCGGAATAGATGGCTTCTCGTGTGACGGTACGTGTATTGCTTGTTGAAAGAGCAATAATTGTGAAATATCTAGATATATCATAAATTTTGCATGAACCTCACATTTATTATAAGAATCATTTTCCTCCGTATATTCATTAGAGGCATAAAGAGCTCCATATGCTAAATCAACATGTATAAAACTCTGATTTTCGCTATTTTCATTACAGATTCACGATTATACAGGTACTACTCCGTACTCTCTCATTTTGGTGTAGACTGATGCTCGTGCTTTTTTGGGGCAAATATTTCGTTAGCAAACATAGTATAAAATGTACTTCCTTAAAAAACTTCAGTTCTAAGAACCTTTTATGGTATATGTCAATATCTCATGTTGTTTTTTCCTTCGATTTAAAGATATTAATGAATGTGCAGTTGATAATGGGGGATGTGGTTTCCAGTGTGTTAATCTCGATGGATCGTTCCATTGTATCTGTAATGAAGGATATGTGGGCAGCGGTGATGTTGGACTGTGTATTGACGAAGATGAATGCGAAGTTGACAATGGTGGTTGCGAACAAACATGCATTAACACGGAGGGTAGTTTCAGGTGTGAGTGTCTGATGGGATATGAAATAGACACGGATAACACGAATTGTAATGATATAGACGAGTGCTTAGAGGACAACGGTGGATGTGAACATCGATGTGACAACATTGATGGTGCTTATAGTTGCAGCTGTTCTTTAGGATATGATCTTGAAGAAGATCTCCATCTATGTTCCGATACAGATGAGTGTCAAACTGATAACGGCGATTGCACACAACAATGTAACAACACACAAGGTTCATTCTTTTGTGAATGTGATGAAGGCTACGAACTTGATTCCAATGGAATCGACTGCTTAGATATTGACGAATGTAATGTTGATAATGGTGGTTGTGGGCAATTGTGCCTCAACCACTTTGGTTCCTTTGGTTGTAATTGTAATATGGGCTATAAGCTTGCTGAAGACGGATCTGATTGCCTTGACATTGACGAATGCCATGAAGACGGATCTATTTGTGAGCATGTTTGTGTCAATTCAGATGGAGGGTTTTCTTGCAGATGTGAAGATGGGTATGTTCTTGCGGAAGACAAGAGACGTTGTGAAGACATTAATGAATGCTTATCTAATGATGGAGGTTGTGAGTCTCACTGTACTAATAAGATAGGTACATTCACATGTTCATGTGATTCCGGTTACGTTTTAGACGATGATGGTTCAAACTGCACAGATGCGAATGAATGTCTTGAAAATAATGGTGGCTGTGAGCATTATTGTACTAATCTCCCTGGATCATACGAATGCAACTGCATGCCTGGTTTTAAACCTGCTGAAGATGATTCCAATTGTGTCGATATAGACGAGTGCATCTTAAATACTCATAACTGTGAGCAAGGCTGTTCAAACACAGACGGATCGTATTCCTGCACATGTAGGAATGGATTTGTCTTAGATGATAATGGTTTCGAGTGCGTAGATATCATCGAGTGTAACACTGAGAATGGTGGGTGCGCTCATACATGTACAAACACAGACGGATCTTACACGTGTGAATGTATGAATGGATACACTGCGGACACTGATGGGTCTAATTGTAACGATATTGACGAATGTATTAAAGGCAATGGAGGATGCGACCAAAAATGTTTCAACACTGAAGGAACATATTACTGCAACTGTTCACCTGGCTATGCCTTACAAGATGATCTTCACCAGTGTTCTGATATCGACGAATGCTCAACTAATAATGGTGGATGTGAACATACTTGTATTAACAAAGTTGGTTCATTTGTTTGTGGTTGTAATGATGGTTTCATACTGGCTCCCAATAAGCTGGATTGTTTGGATACTGATGAATGTTTAACAAACAATGGTGGATGCGGTCATGTATGTACAAATAGTAATGGTGCATTCATGTGTTCATGTAGGTCAGGGTACATATTAGCTGATGATGGCTTTGGTTGTTTGGACAGAGACGAGTGTTTTGAAAACAATGGAGGATGTGAACACGAATGTATGAATACTGAAGGGACGTTCGAATGTAGGTGTCGTTTAGGATATGTGCTTACTGGAGATTCCAAATGTTCCGATTTAGATGAATGCAGTACAAGCAGTCATGGTTGTGAACAGGAATGTGAAAATAATGTTGGATCATTCACTTGTATGTGTGGGGTTGGATATGAATTGGATGATGATGAGTTTAAATGTAATGATATTAACGAGTGCCTATCAGATAATGGTAGATGTGATCAACTTTGTATGAACACGGATGGTTCATTTATTTGTGACTGTGCGGTCGGCTTCGTTTTAGATAGCGACGGATATAAATGTCGCGATGTCAATGAATGCAGCGAGAACAACGGCGGATGTGAACAAATATGTTTAAATGAACATGGTTCCTTTCTTTGTGCTTGCAATGAAGGTTACATGTTGGAATCAGACAAGAGACAGTGTTCAGATATAAACGAATGCACAAATGATGATGGTGGTTGCAGTCATTTTTGTGAAAACACACCTGGTTCTTACCAATGTCGTTGCGATGTTGGTTTCTCTTTGAATGCTGATAATCGGAATTGTGAAGATACGGATGAGTGTTTGATGTATAATGGTGGATGTCATCATGAATGCGTGAACATAATGGGGTCGTTTAAATGCAGTTGTAAACAGAACTTTATACCGGATCGTTTTGGACTTGCTTGTCTAGGTTTGTAAAGAAAACTGGTATCCTTACTTATTAGACACACAGCCAGCCTGTATTAGCCACCGGCAAAGAAAGAAATACGAATATGTTAAAAATTGCAAGTGTCGCACACAATTATTATATTACATACATAGCTATTCTTTGAATAAAATAATATTTGTTTCATTCTTAGGTGGCCTTTCACAAGTTAACTATATTTTTGCGTCGTCGCTTCCCTTGAATATGATCTGATTCCGATTGCTAAATAACTGATAAGATTTCGAAACGAACCATCAAGTAATTTTAATACGTTTAAGGGCTTAACTTCTTATATTGTGACAAAGTAGTCAGTTTACATTGTATAGAACTTATAAATGCAAGATGCAAATTTATGCTGTTTAAGCATATCTTATAAGTATACAAGGGAGCAAGAATGTAATAAGGTTAAAAATCGGTTAACTAGCTAAGAATATTAGTTGACACGTTAAATATCTTAATGTTTTGTTGACGATTCCATTTTGTAAAGCAGCTTTAAATTGACTTCCCAATCGATTTCAGTTAAGAAAGTGAATTAAATAAAAGTTGTTTTTCATACTTCACATTTTTTTCCATTTTGAAACAGGTCCAGACAAGAGATCTTTCCAGGCTTCAGTTACAATCAGATTTGTATTGAAGGAAAGAGTTAAACGTTCTGAAACATTGACTCCAGGCATCATCAAACAATCTGTATGTAAATTTGCTTCAGTTTCAATACTAATTCGGTTAACAGTATTTAATGTTTAATTCTCTGTTAGTATCAACTTGGAATGATTTTTTTATTGACTTGCATTTATTCAATAAAATATTTATTATAATGTTGTGTGTTTATTCAGTAAACTATAATTGTATTTAGATGTTTACGGTTATTCGCTTTTATAAATGTTGCTTAATTATCTATTACTATATCTTTTCAGCTTGAAGAATTTTACCAAAAATATACATCGAGTGGCGTAACAGTTGTAATCAAGTCAATGCGGTAAACATTAATTTTTATATAATTTAAAACTGTTTTCTGTTTATGTTATGTTTTAAGATCAAAGTTGCTGAAGGTCGGAAACGGTTGTCCCTCATTTAGACACCACTTCTATTTGAATATCACTGCATTACAACCACATGTATTAAACTAAACTAAAACACTTCTCCAACCGTTAGGCATCTCCTCAATTTGATACAATAAAAAAGGCGATTGTTTTATGTGTCACCAAAGCCAATTTTAAAATTGAAGATTACCACTTGTTTTATATATATGCGTACTTCAATTGTGTATTTCGACGAAGAGAAAACTACATTTAGAGTGAGTAATTTAAGTAAGATTTATTCATCTGTAAATAATACTCGCAATTTGTCTTATCAGAACAACAGAAACTACTACAATAATCGACTATACAGTTCTATATGACGAAACTGATTCAATAAATTTGGTTCATGCAACTGTGGTGCTTTCTTCAGGAACGGACATAACATATGACGGTGTTTCTGTTGCGTCACGTTCATGTAAGATGTTTTTTAATTCGATGATAACTTTTATGTTTTAAAGACTTTTTAATGTAATTGCTAGTAATAACCTCTATTAACTGGCACATCAGTATAATCACCAAAAATTGAATAAAGGCTAGCTGCTATGTGCTGATGATATATCTGTATATAAACATATACCAAGTATAAATCGAAATTAAGACCATCGTTGGATTAAAGAAATGTTTTCTACCCGACTAATGGCGTTAGATATTGAAAGTGTTGTCTGAATGTATGTATTGGTAACTTAGTGATAGTCAAAGTTAGGACAGTATTCAAAATGTTCTCTTGTACGAAGGTTACAGAATGTACGTACATTTTAAATAATTTTGAAGACGGACTAAACACCCCATAAGTATTCTTTGGTATAATAAATGGAATCAGTATTTACTACATGTATTTTGTTGTACGATCATAACTGTTTATTCATTAATTGTTAATATTAATCTCTATATTCTAATAGTTGATCGGACATTACATTTTATGTTTTCATAGATTTGCCTGCAAACATTACGAACGAATGTCACATCTTAGAAACTTATATGGAGGGGTGTGACCAAGGTCAACGATGTGAAATCTCAAACGATGGTCCGACATGTTTGTAAGTTTTAGATATTAGTTTGAACTAGGTTGAATCTTTTTCAGCACTGTTATGTAATATTCCAAACACCAAACGTCGACATATTTGACATTCAACTTAAATTTAAATGGTTTTGTTCTGTTTTCTTTTCATAATTCATTTCTTATTCTGTTACAAATTACAAAATGTAAATGAATGCACTGTTATTATACATTTAACTAATGTAATATCCAAATTGAATTTCAAACGAATGTGCCCGCATCAATGGTTCTTATTAAAGTCTGACGTAAACCTCAATGTCAACTAACACTGATGTCATTATGCTTTTTTATCAGTTTTTTTATAGAAGTATTACATGGTTACATACATGTACAAGTCACTATTGGTACTTATGAAATATTCAAATTTAGTAAAACACATTTAAACACATTTAGCTTATTTATTTTTTTACAATAGAACATCCCTTAGGATATCGCTTTGAACGATATTGAAGTTCGTGCACAAATCGCAAATTATATTGACAGCGATTATTAAAATAGTTCATGAAGTAATGCATAACCAAAATACTGATGTTACAGTAACATATTTCAGAAATGAAGTTACAGATACTACGACATGTAAGTAAATACTGATTGTTTTGTTGTAATTACTATAAATATGGACAGTTCAGTTACATGAACACCGTCATGAGCCATTGCCTTTGTCCTTTCTTTTACCTTTGTAGCTTCATTACGTCACGGACTATCAGGACTGCAGTTTACACATGCATTATCTATCACACTTTGTATGACATACATGTAGTTCATTAAAAAATAGGAAATTGTATCAACGTTTATCCATGAAACTAATTTTGTGTTTTCAGACAACATTTGAAACAAAATATTGTTATCGTCGATTTTAATTTTTCTAATATATAGACTAATTGATAAGTAAAGTTCAATACCTTTAACACCGACACTTTAAAAGAAGTAATATTAGGAGCACGTGTTGACGTCGGAAGCTTGGCATCTTGCATTTATTTCGTAACGATGGACATAGAATTGTCTTCGATTATCTCTCATTTGAAGATAATTTCAGATTAAAGTTGTATATCTTCATTGTTGTCGATACTGTCCCCGACATCGCAACCTGTCCATGATGTCGTTACCTGCTTCCTTCTAAGTAGTACATGCACCGACTTTGGCTTCAGCGTCCGACCTAACTACCTAATGGTTACAAAATGTGATTCGATATTTATCATTCTGAGACAGTTCGTTGTTTTATTTTTAGCAAATTATCTGGTGTATATACTGCCAACAGCTGGCGTTACTTTCCTCTGTATTGCCATCATATTCGTAATAATGTGTGCATTGTGTATAAGAAAACGAAGAGAGAAGAAACATAAAAGGTAATTGTTGCTAATAGTATGTTCATTTACTTATACAGATTTGCATAATTTATTATATACACTGGATTTACTGTTGCAAATTATACTGTCAAGTTTCCCTGTATTTCCATACAACTCCGTACGTTGCAACGTGATTGGGAACCAATGTTGTGTTACAAATTTCATAGCCTTTGAACTGTTCGCAGCCAATATTTATTGCGTTATTTTGGTGTATTTTTATAGAACGCACTCTATGAACTAAGTTTTGTAATTTCATTCATGGTACAAAAATGCACTGGTTTAATGCATCTATAATTGTAAAAAATATATTTCAGGGATAACCCAGACAGAGAAAGGGGCAGTACTAGAGCTCCAACGTCTATAAGCGGTAAGAATGTGTTTCAAATAGGAATCGATTTCAGCCTATGACCGAAATCATGAACTTAACATAATGTAGGGATCTATGTTTTCATTGGAAATCATGACTTCATTTGCATTATACAGATCTGATCAGCATTTAACATATCACAGATTTCATATTTCACAAGGAACATTCCGAATAAATGAAAATCATGTAATAGTTTTTAGATGCCGCTAACACCCCGGTAGATGCTAAGAACGTCCGTTATTTTTCAGGAATGATCCGACATACAAACACAAGAGAATATAAGTTTAGAGGTATTTATTTATAACAATATACCAGCTTGAATATTTGATTGAACTTTAAGTCTAAAATTTGTTGATGTCTTAAAATTTAACATTTCATATTTTACTGTAATTGGAAATGTATTAAATACATTCCTCGATAGATATGACCTACGAGAGGGGACGCTTAAGGGTTTCATTCAGTTTTAGAAACATTCGACATAAACTTTAGTACAGTACTACTTGAGTTCCTGTGCATAATTTGATAAAACCTAAAGTGAAAATATTTCTGTCGAGCGAATCCTTTCGGTCAGTCTGAATTCATGATGTCAATGTGTGTGTATGGTGTGTGCTAGTGCAGGGACACTAAAATATGCCATGGGTTATTTTAGTACTACAGTTGAATCTCGTTATCTCAAATTTCTAGGGACCGTGGAAATTAGTTTGAGATAACCGAAATTTGAGATAAACAAATACTGTATAATTATATATGTTTTAAAGTATTTGTGTACACGCACGTACAGTAGCCTTTATTCAAAATTACAATGCATGTGTGATTACGTTTCGCTTGAATAAAACATAAGCATACGTAGAGAAGAAACAAAATAATTATATATCTATTCATAATTAATATCAACAATTAATGTCCCAACATAAAATACTTATGTACGAAATTTGTTGTAAGAATTCGAAAAAAAACGGAGCGTCTAGCTTTACATATTTACGGATGTGTACGAATTCCGTACACAATGTTAAAATGAATCCGTTCGTTGCAACGTCGATCACGATTTTGGAATTAATTATTCTTATCAAGCTAAGATCATTTTACTAAGATTGGAATCCGACACTGTCATAGGTGGCAAGTAATCGTACTCAATTTCCAAGTTAAACCTACGAGTATCCTAGTATTCGGATATTCACCGCAGCCGAAGTTATACGTGGTGCGTATTTGTTTACCTTACCTACCATAATTTTAGTTAAGTCAAATAACAGGTATGATTATCATGTTACACTACACGTGTGCTGTCTGTTTGTCACACGATTATAAATCTCCCGGAGCATTTAAATTGTTCAATTAACAAAATGTCATGATAGGTGTGAAGGCGTCCATTGTTCGCTGATCTGCTCCAACTTTGAGATAAACAACTCAAACTACATGCTAATTAGAGTCACGGGGACAAAAATTTAGTTTGACATAAACGAAATTTTGAGTTAAGTGAATTGGAGGTAAGCGGATTAATTTCATATAGAGAAAGAGCAAAAAAATCGGGACCCAACGAAACAGTTTGACATAACCGAAATTTTGATATAAGCGAGTTTGACATAACGAGATTCAACTGTATATTTTCACGGAATTATTTGAAGTTGTTTTGTATTTATACGTCCTTGATATTGTCATATAAATCATAATCTTGTATTGATTTTCATTGTACGGCATATCCGACATGTGATTTGTCCGACTGCAAGAGAAATAGTAAATCAATGTCATTGTTGAATTATAACTGCGTGTGTACTAGACGTACTTGCTAAAATTGTGTTAATCTATGTAATGTTTTTTTCAGAGTCGCCATTCAAATACTAAAATTCAGCGTTTGGACAACCTAATATCCACGCAAGTGTAAACAAATGATGTTTCAAACTGAATATGACTGAGAAAGAAGATCATAAAATGACACTTTTATAATAGTTGTTTTATTATTTGATAATTGTATCAAACAAAATGAAAACTCTCTAATTCGGACTTCTCTAATCCAGAAAACTTCTTAGCCGGAAAATGTGTTTATTCCGTTTTCTATTAAATATTATTCGTAGACATGTAAAAGCAATTCAAATTTGTCGATAATTGTATATCATTCTAATGCAGATTACCGTTATATTAATCTGTTGTTTTATCAAGTCCGGATTGGGGAGGTGTCATTGTATTGTCGCTTTTTGTGTAATTTTTATCCAAATAATTATATTTCTTTATGATAATTATTGTATTATTAATCTTGATTATTGTGTATTTTTTTTATCTCAATTGAAGTGTATTTTTATCTCTACTGTTTTGTACTTTGATAACGCAATGTATGACAGTCCAAGGTTCATCATTGTTTGAAGAACTAGTTTTACCTTTTCCGAATCTTCCCTTCCAACGGAAAACTTGCTTATACGAGGGGTGATCAAAATATTCACGGAAAAGTTCTCATGTCTCATTTGTATATAGTAATAAGTTGTAGCATAGATATGTTATAGAACAGGTATTTGCCTTTTTAGATATAAACTTAAACATCAACTATGTTTGTTTGTTTTTATGGTCTCCACAGCAACCTCATCATGCATGGAAGATTTGCCCAGGTATTTATAAAACATAGCGTCAACAAGGTTAACGTTGCAAATTCCGCTCACATTTCAATTACCTTTTTTACTTCGGAGATATAGTTCATATTGAAACGGTAATTTTGGCAAGAAAAATGGCAGAGACGAAGTAAAAGTCTTGGGTCTTCAGCAAAACATGGTGAATCGTTGAATACAGGAACTTTTTATTTTACGTTTCATTTTATTTAAAACGTAAATCTATTATGTTCAAAATGGCAAAGGTATGTTGTAAACAAACAAACAAACTAAATTACAGCTGTATGTAGTTCAATTTTCTTATAGTCAAGGTCGAATTTTGGACGATACCATTGTAAAGGTAAACACTGTAAATTTATTGTCCAAATCATTTTAAATCCGTAGAAAAGCATCATTCACGTGAAACAGAGTCGTGGTATATTAGATAAGGTGGCATGTACATACACGTCATTTTTACATGGAGAAGATGTGAGTGGTTCGAACACAATCAATGGCACTTATCTATTTCCGTATCATTGTACATACATATAATACATCATGTAACAAAACAATTAAAATAAGTACACAACCATTCAATCTTGAATTATAAGAGCCGAGAGATAATCTGAATTCTGAATATCACAAATTCATCACTATATAACTACAATAAAAAGTAATTAAGGTATTACTAATCACTATTAATACAATGTAGGTAATATTTACAAAGGTGAAACTAAGAGATTGCCGTGAATACGTTGTATTAAAATAATACTAAATCATTTGTTATTAAGAAATTGAATTTTTTAAATAGGCACTAATGCGCTAATTAAATCAAAGCTCTGAAGGTACTGCTGTTGTTCGGAACTACAAAGCAGTCAAAAGTTGAATTTCTTTGTAGGGTGAGTTTTTGAATCCGAACGATAGTTCGCACATGAATTTCGATGCAGACTTAAGTACTACTAACGCTTTTCTACACCCGCTATGCAGTTGTTAAAGCTGTTCCCGTTCCATGTGCTTTCAGTACTTTATTGATTTATGATTCCCATCTTATCACAAAAAGTAGTTAAGCAAATAGCATAATATCATATAGTCTACATTACCTGCCTCTTTGTATACTCAACTTTTGCAGAATGTAATATCTCACATATGAAGACACAATCGAAGAAATAGTTACACGTTATAAGCATTAAATCAATCGATTACAATTTCCCGATGAACCACTTTTTTTAAATATCAGGTTGACACACAGTTATCATTGCATCGTCCATGAATTCAATGATGACTTCTATACGTTTACAATAGAAGCTAGGAACCAGACAAATTAGCATATAAAGCACGAGGATTATGACGTCATCCTTCCTTGAAATGTGTGTACTGATAGTAAATATTGTAGTAATCCGAGGGACAGGATTGTTTAGATTTTTTACGACTGTCTAGTATTGCTCGTTTACGATATTGCATAGCCATCTGATTTTGACTTATATGAACGTAATATTTGAATTTGTATTTATGCCATTGAACTGAAAAAAATGGAACTATGTTCGTAGGCGGAAGGTTAAATTAATGGAAGCTGTTCGGTATGCAGGTTTTCAATGAAAACTGAGCGATTTCTGAAATACGGTAATAACTTTATTGTTCGTACCGAACAACAAAAACAATGTGAATAAATCATTTATCACCCCTGTCAGACCGTAGATGAACTGATTAACAACAGTCTATTAGATGTTAGTAAAACTAGCAAGAATAGATATAAAAGTATAAAGTTTGATTCGATCTCTGCGGGATACACCAGTAACACTGTTTATACTGGAAAACCAGTCAATAACATATTTGTGAAAAAGATTGTCAGAAACTTGTAATACAAAAGAAGACTTTGGTATGGGCACAGAAATATTACACAATGTTACAATGGTTTTCCACTGACGGATAAAAGGTGGGATCCAACCCATATCACCCGACACGGCTGTATTAGGTGTATACTTCCCGACACCAAGAAAAAGACGCATAGCCCTGTTGTGTACAGTATTTATACACGAGAAAGTTTTGTTTACCCAAATTGCTGTTCCATATGAGATTACTGGCCATACAACCGTGTCGTATAATTTGGTGAAAACGTTATAAGGAACACCTCCTATAAGCTTACATTTTGGCAATGAGAAGACCCAGCGCGCGACCAGCAAGCTGAGCAACCATCTTTGCAGTGATATTGTAACCTAAATGTTCACGAAGTACAAGACCTAATAAGTATATTGAGCAGTATAATTTAATACACTATCTCCAACTTTAAAAACAAAAATAGATCTTGGAGTAGACTGAGTACGAAAGTGAACTACGTTGCTCTTATCAACATTTATAGACATATCATTACTTGTACACCAGTCATGTGATGTATTTAACAACAGTTGTAAGTCATTTTCGTTCTCTGCTTATAGTACAATGTACAATATCATCAGCATACAAGAGAATACAAACAGTTTCATTGCCTATGTTTACTCTAATGTTAAATGATATATAGCCAAATCGTTTATAGACAAGTTAAACAACAGGAGAGATAGGATACAACCTTGTCTTAACCCTGATTTAACATCGAACCATTCAGTATTGTGAAAATTAACTTGTACACATGACGAAACGGACGTGTGTAAAGACTTAATGGCCTGTAACATTATACCACTTATGCCTAAATCAACCAGTCTATTCCATAATAACGAACGATTAATGCAATCATAAACATTTTTAAAATCAATAAAAGCTGTAAATGTGGATAATTTTAATTTATTACGAGTCTCAACAATACGAGGTAAGGAGGATATCTGATCAATTGTTCATATATTTTTCCGAAAACCGTTTTGCTCATCAACCACAATAGCATTGGTTTCTGACCATTTAGTCAATCTGTCGTTGAGTATTCTACAATAAATGTTATAAACAGACGACACAATGGCAATTCCTCTGTATGCAAGAGGATCCCTTAGATCTAGTGTTGATGATTTTGTATCAGGTTAATTATTACATCGACCCATAGTGATTGAACAATGCTATTATTGAAACATAAGTACATAAAGAAAATATATAGCAGTATCGTTACATAACACTTCTGAAGGGAATTCATCAATCCCGCTAGCTTTTCCAAAATTAGCTTTGGAAACAGCATTTGCAACTTCTACAACAGATATATCATCATAAATATTATTTTTAGACTCTTTTTCTAAATATACAGGTAGTTCAATGTATTTGTTGATAGCTTTACAGGAGATTCCCAATGTCAAAACACCAAACGGTTTATTCACATGGGCAACTTTAGGTAACCCGTTAGAATTTCTACAATTAATAACAAATTTCATTGGCTCATTGGTTACAATAACCCAGATCCCAACATCAATATACTCAGCTATGGGTAATCTGCTGCTGTGTACAACTTTTGTACACATTTTTTTTTGCCTGATCATGTTCTAAGAATAAAGATGTAATGCATGACTCTCTTAGGTTCGTTACTTATAACCTACATGAGGGTGACTACACTTGGTAAACGTCGACCCATCAAGGAACGAATGAACCGTTATACTTTTGCTTATCAATAATCCATTACCCTCAAGATCATAAAGATACCTGCATATCATATCATGAGTGCAATATGTAATCCATACGTTGAATCATTCGAGCGTAACCAGCGTCGAAATGAGGTCAGGGTCAAATTAGACATTTTATGGGTATGTGTTGGGAATACAACACTCGGCAAAGCCTCGTTCTTTGTACTTATCTCTAAGCCTTGTGTGAGATTGACTTATCCACAACCCAACGCAATGATAGATTATATTAGTCTCATTTAGTAAATCAATATCAACTTCCAAACTCTTATATATGGTACAGTTTACAAATTACCAACAGAATTCACAACATGTTTTGTTGTGGTCATTTCATAATCAATCATATCTACCAATGACATAAATGGTTTGAAGGCTACAAAAGCTATCAACCACTGTCCATCAGTAATGAAAATTTCATTCGTTTTGGTAAATACAACATTTTCCCTAATAATGCTACTCTTGGCAACTGACAACAGACACAAAGTAAGCAAGTGCGTGATCCCTGAATATTCAATAAAAAAAATTCAACATTCAACTTCTCAAACGTCCTTATCTTCTAGTACGTTCACTAACAAGGTTATTTGGAATACCTTAACTTGTACTACTATAATTCAGTCATAAACAATGACCATATTTATTGATTCCTATTTTAAAACAAAACTAATGTAGTTGTATTTCACAACCATTATTTACACAATGGGAAAACCATCACAAAGATACTAAAAGGTATCATTAATATAAGTACTAGCTACAAAAATATACATTGTCAAAATGGGAGGTCTAAATGCTACAACATACATATCTGAAATCAACATAAACAAGTTTTTCATCTTATTCGACTTAGATCTTGATTTAATCCTTCTTTGTTTAACTGGTTTAACGTCGGTATCTACCGACATTTCATCATTGTCAGACGATTCATCTTTTACGTCATTATTATCGCTAATTGACATATATTGCCCATTATCAACATCAGGGTTAGTATACTCTTGACTTTTTACCCGTTTCGCAAGTTTCATTAAAGGAATATCACTCTCATCATCGGAATCTGATCTTTCATTTCTATATTTCTCTGCTAATTTATTCAAAGGCATATTATTGTCTGCAGTATCAGAAATTTCGGACTCACTGGAACTGGAGCTTTGAGACTCAGGTGGAATAACATCAGCTGCCTTTCTTATAAGTTTGCCATCATCATTCTTTGGTAATTCCCATGTATCAATATTTGCTAACCGCAAGTGTTCAGCGTGAACCCTTGTTGTTATTCCCGTTAACTGGTTTGAAATTACAAAAGACAATGGGCCAGTCTTTTTTATGATGCAATAATAAGGAGACTATCTTTGATCTAATTAATTTCTCTTTTGATTTTTATAACAAACCGGATCCCCAATTTCAAATTCTACAGATTTAGCTCCCTTGTCAGCATTTTTACCTTGTCGTTTTTTTGGCTTTCTTAAGATAATTTCTTACACGAAGAAATGATTTATGTTGTTCTGATAATGAAATGTGATGTAAATCTTCACCTTGATATTTTCCACGAGATTTAAGTATATTATCTAATGGCAAAACAACATCTCGGTTGTACAACAGAAAGAATGGGGAATGTTTTGAAGACTCGCTGATATTGAATCTAATTGCCGCCAAGCTTTGATTAAGATGTAAATCCCATGTTTCTTGTCGATCAGATAATTTCTTTGATAACACGTCATGTAAAGTACGATGGAAACGTTCAACTTTTGCATTACTTTGAGGTCTATATACACAAGTACGTACATGGTCAATTCTCAAATATTGTAAAGCATCTTTTACAATTTTATTACAATGTTCTGTACCATTATCAGTAACAACATGTAAAGGACATCCTAACCTAGGAAATATCTCTTCTATTAACAAATACGCAATTGTTTCGGTTGATTTATCTTTGATTGGAAAGGCTTCTGGCCATTCCGAAAACCAATCAACGAACGCGACTATGTATATATTGCCAGATTATGATTGTACATACGGACCAAATCAAGACTTACTTTTGCAAAGGGATACGTTGGAATATTTGTTTCCTGTAATGGTTGTTTTTGTTTTCGCAATGATCTTGTTTGACATAGTGTACACTTTGAGACATATTCATATAATTCTTTGAACATATTCTGCCAATAATATTTTTGTTTTATAGAATCAAACGTTTTCTGCACACCCATATGCCCGTTTTGTCATGGCATCGTTGAATTACCAATTGCTTAAGATATTTGGAACAAAAATCGTTACAATGGGTCTTCTTCTGGATTAGATAATAATAAAGTAAGTGGTCAACAATGATATGATGTTTTGAGATTCTTTGCCAGCACTTTAATTCAAAAGAGAATTTTTAATATCCACAATTATCTCATCTTTACCTTGTTCTAATATCAAATCTAAATTATGTAAATCTTCGGAAACTACAGCACTGTCTGGTCCCTCAAAAGTATCTACCTCAGGCAAATCACAGGCTGAAACTGTTTCGGATCAAATAAACCAGAATTCAATACATTGATTTCATACAAATTATCGTCAAAATTAGGTTCATCTTGACCTAAACTACTAGTATTGTCTTCGTTTTCATTTATGTTTGAATTAACATTATCCGTATGCCTACTTAATATATCAGCAAGTACATTTTTTACTCCTGGAATGTAATCAATGCTACATTGATCAGCAGCAACGGTTAAAGCCCAAAGTTATAACTTCTTATTCTGCAGTGGTGATTTAAGCAAGTAATTCAATGGCACATGATCGGTCTTAATTACGTACCGTGCATTATGCAAATAGAAATCTAATTTTTGTAAAGCGTAATGAATAGCATAAGAATCTTTTTCAATAGTAGACCAGCGACACTGGGCTTTACTCAGTTTATGTGACAAATAATAGATTGGTTTTTCTTCACAAGCGCCAATAAATGTATTACTTGCATCCGTATATAGAGTATATGGTTCATTTGTGTTAGGATATGTCAACAGTGGAACAACATTCAAGCTATCTTTAATACAAACAAAAGCTTTTTAATGGGCATCCGACCGTTTATAATGAGCATGTTTTCTGGTTAGTGCCATTATAGGCTCAGCTACTAGTATCTGAGAAAAATAGGAATGAAACGTCTGTAGTAAGAAATTAATCCAATAAAACTTCTACATTCCCTAACACAAGGAGGGGCTGGTAATGATCTTATGGCCTCGACCTTTTGTGGGTCTGGTTTCACACCTTCAGTACTTATATAATTAGTTTCATCTTTAAGGAAACTGATTTTGTTTAGTTTTAATTTCAAAATTATGTGCACTCAATTTCTGAAATATTACATTTAAATGTCGCACATGCTCCTCACGCGTTGAGCTAAAGATTAGTATATCATCCTAATATGGAGTAGCACAATCTCTACAATCTTCCAGAACAAAAGCCATTGGTTCTTGAAATATGCTAGGTGCATTTGACAAACCAAAGGGCATGGCCTTAAATTCGAATAAACCACGATGTGGCGTAGCAAATGTTGTTTTCTCAACGTCAGAGCTATTCATTTTTACTTGCCAATACCCAGATTTTAAGTCTAAACTTGTAAATAATTTTGCTTTACCCAATAAAACCAAAATGTCACCAATCAAAGGCAGTGGGTAAGAGTTTAGTTTTGTTATTTGATTAAGTTTTCGAAAATCTACACAGAATCTCTTAGTTCCATTATTCTTATCACTAATTACCACCGAGAATGACCGTGGTGATCTAGATCGTTGAATGACACCAGCAGTTAACATTTCATCTATTGCTTTATCCATAACTTTTCTATTTTTCAAAGGTGTCCTATATGGCCTTAATTTAATTGGTTTATGATCTCCTGTGTCAATTTTGATTTTCACTGTATCAGTACAACCTAATTCTGCAACCTAATTCTGCAAAACAGGTTTTTATGATTCATAATAAATGATTCAACATTTGTTACAAGTAAGTTTCTTTTTTAACCAATCATAACCTAAAATTATATTTCTGTTTAAATCTCTAACAACACAGAATTCTTTTGTCATGTCGGAACTACCGACCTTAATATTCGATTTGACACAACCTAACACTTTTATTGGTACATGACTAGCAGTTTATAAGCTAATAGACTTGTTCATCAATTTTTCTTTAATTCCCTTAAAGACACATTCATGCAATAACGAAATTTCTGCACCACTATCAAAAAGCTCGAAATTGTTGTATACCTATGTATACCAGACACGAATTAGGATTCCCAGGAGAATTTCAATCGCTATTGTTTTTTTGTTTATTAGCATGAATGCATTTGTTATTGCTGTTAAACTTGTTCAAATTAACCTCAGGCAATTTGTGCACTTTTCTCTTTCTACCGATCTCTTTAGAAAGGGTGCCTTAGTTTTCCTGTTTCTTATCTTTAAAATCCTTTTTGGACCAACATTCTTGGGCTTTATGTCCAATTTTCCCACAATTGTAACAAGTAATAGTTTTAGGAAATCCATCCACTTTACAATTTCTGGCGATGTGCCCATTTGCGCCACATTAAAACAATTGGACTGAGCGCTCTGTATAGAACGACAGTCACTAGCTTTGTGACCTTTTCTTTTGCATTTAAAACAAACCAATTTTCTTGATTGTTCAACCTCCATAGGTTCATGGTGAGATTGATTAGAAGAATTTGATTAGGAAGAAAATTTTTATTGGGAATTTGTATTTCCATTAGCAACGGCCAACCTATATTTCAAATTGTATTTAGCCATGGCAATGCTTATTGCAATTCTAAGGTGATCTGGATTTTTACGCATAATAATCAATTTTAGTTGTTCGTTACTTAAACCGTTGACAAAAATATAAATCAATTAGGGATGAACTTGAGGATCATCAAGATCCTCAAAACCCTCCTCAGCTAGTGAAGATTTTCCGCATATAGCTGAATATTTTCTAATTGATTCTACCTTATTTACTTCAACAATGAGAATACAACGTATTTATCTGTTACGTCACTAAATCGTTTAGCTAGTTCTTTCTTCGGATCTGACCAGGTCAAATCAGAGTTTTTTTTAATACAACTCACGAATTAAAAATAATCTCTCCTTATCCCTGCACTCAATTCTTAACATCTTATTATTCCTCTTTAATCATCTCAAATTTAGTATTTCTCCCCAGTTGTCAAAATAATTAATTAGTTTTTTATTCTTCGTTTTTCTTTTATCCTATTTTAAGTCAACCAAGAAATTCATTTTTCAATAAGCACAAATTTTAAGAAAATTGTCTCACCTCGTGTATTCCCATTTTCTTCTACACTTCTTCTTTAATTCGTTATCCTGGTCACTTCGGCAACACAATTAAACTGTAGCAGTTTCTGTTACTCGTTCGTTGCTACGTAGTTTGATCAACCCAGGTTCGAATTGGACGAAGTCAAAAATTAGCAACAAAGTTCTGTTTTTACATAAAATCGTATTTCAGTAACTAAACTACAATCACACAGTCTAAACAGCTCAACCCAAAAAAAACAACGGAGAAACCGAAAACCGAAAGCTTAAAACCAAAACTTAAAACTAAACTAAAACAGACTTCTCCTCCAGAGTGCGGTCCGTATAAAACACCAAAATTGGTCAGGTGACCATTCAAAACATGAATATTTAACGCTTTATACTTAGTTACAAAAAAAACCTGACAAATAATTGAAAGATTCTGCAGAATTTTGAAAAGGGCTTAGGTCGAATGAATATATTAGTTAGAATAAAGCTCTCTGTCCGGGGATGTAAGACAATCGCGAAC